>JAAMPD010000378.1:0-55891 GCA_025266255.1 Trissolcus basalis | reverse complement strand
TTTAAACAATACTCAACAACCTAACCTAAAATCAAACATTTCTGTAAAATATCTGCAGAAAATAATCTAAAACAGTCACAAGAATAAGAAAAGATTACTAAAATATTTTGAAAATTTGATAATGATTGATTTAACTTAACGTTGATTTTAGTTGGAAAATTTAAGTTAACTTCAATTATCAACTATTTTCCAAATCATGCGTAATTTTTGTAATAAAAGTGCGATTTCGAACATGAAAATCGAAAACAACATGTATTACTAGAGTACAAAACAAAAGTTAGAATTCATTAAAAAAAATTATTTTTCTCGTTAAAAAAATGATTGAATAAGAAAATAATTTAATTAATTAAAACAAGCAATACCCATAAAAAACTAATTGAAATAAGACTGGTCAATTACTGGAGCACCCCTGGTCATCCATTGGTGTAACTGGTCAATTACTGGTGTTTTTTACTATGTCATATTAAAAAATTGAAATAAAAAAAAGTACTATTGAAAACCTTTTTTTTTTAGATATTCAAATTTCAATATAATTACTTGCACTAGGAAAAAAAATCACTTATCAACTTATTTTAGTCTTCAAAATATTAGTGTTCTTATAATGGAAAATCCTTAAACGGACAATTACTGGTACGTTTACCCTATTTTGTTCATTTTTGCCTAATAAATACTATTGTTTTTATAATTATTTTTTGTAAATTTGTAGGAGCAAAAATATTTGTTTGTCTGGAAAGTCAAAATTTGTGTTTAAAAAATTCTGCGATTGAAAATTTAAATTCAAAATTGAAATTTGATTTCTTCAATTTGAAACTACTGTCAAAATGCATGCTACGTATATCTATATATATCATTTTGTTCAATTTCTAAATTAAATACCTCAGCTTAGAAATAGTCACATTTTTCAGATGCATTCGTACTAGTAGATTTATAATTTAAAATTAGAAAAAGTTCTGATTATTTAGCGAAAATGTATGTCTCACCTTAAAGACGAAAATATAGTTTATAAACAAAATAGGATTTGCATATATGACAGTATGTATAAGTAGATTTTTTTGCAGGGACATGAAGTTTCTGTTAGTTTGCAAAATCACCTGATAGTCTGAACTGTAAGAGCAGAGCTGAAGTTTATTGCAAACTCCGTAAAGCAAATGGCGCTGAATTGACGACAATATATATCTAAGATATCCACTTTGACTTAAATTGTTGTCGCCGACTCAAAGCAAACCGAGGCGAGTGTCGCGAACAAAGGGGCCACAAAGTTACGACCTACCGTGATGCGTTGAGCACGACATCAGCCGTATACATTAAGAATGAACATTTTTTTCAGTTACGGGTTACTCGATTTAAGGCGCTTCCGCTCAAACGAATTTACGATACGCATCGCGCAATGCTTTATTGCTCACGACACTTTTGACACTTGGCAGGCCGGCCAACATAATTCAAGCGTAAACTTGCCGCTGTTCCTCGCGCGATCATAAATTTCGATTCGTTCCCACCGAACATTTATTATGCAAACAATTTCGTTCACGAATTATAATTCGGTTTGTATTTCATTTAGATGTTTGTCGTTGAAACATTTCTTTTATTCCGAGTTGAAAAAAAAAAATTATGATCCCGAGCTTCCTCCTTCCGCACCCACGGACAACATTTTCCTTTGATTTTTATAGCTTTGAGCTTGTTTTCATTCAACTTCGTTATATAATTTAAGCTGAATTACCCGAGATGTCACTTTCAATATTGACCGTACGGTGGTTAAAAATGCCCTTTGCGTTTTACGAAAATTTTATTTGGCAATTAAACGATCGTACATCATGCTTCATTAAAACAAGAAAAAAAAATAATAACGAGAAACTCGTTTCATGAATTGTATTTTAATTGCGAATTTTTTATAACACTATTTAAGGGGGTTAATTGCCTCAAATTTATCGTCCCATTATAACGAAATGAAACATGACGTTGCGTGCTTCTCATATGCAACAGATTTAGGACCCGTGTTTTGTTTCTCTCATTTTTTTCCTTATTTTTATTTTTCAAGAGGATTATATTTACAAGTGGAATTTATAAATACACCGAGCATTCAGTGTCATTTTTTGATGATTGAATGGGGATTTATTCCACGTGGAGTTGTTTTCATAAATTTGAGCAGGAATAAAGCCGGGAGATGAAGATTAATAACTTCGGCAATAAATATATAAATAAATAAATGAAAAGCGAACAAACAGAAAGAAAATGAAAAATAAATTCTTCGAATACCGTCGATACACTTTTGGTACGAGAAAGTTAAGGCAGTGACAGACGAAAAATCCGAAAAATAATTCGTCGTGAAATTTCACCATTTTATGTCATTCTCAATAATAAAAAAAGTAAATAAATAGAAATCAAACAAGATAAAGGTAAAAAAATTATTTTAGTTTTATATTTCTTTTTGAAATTTCACAGGGTTGGTTGTTACCAAAATTTAAACTTTGACGAGGTGACAAAACAGAAGAAAATCAAAAAAATGATAAAATTTCACCATTTATTTCAATGGTGAAAAAAAATAAATAAATAGAAATCAAACAAGATAAAAGAAGACAAATTATTTTAGTATTATATTTCTTTTTGAAATTTCCCAGAGTTGGTTGATACTAGAAGTTGAACGCTGTCGAGGTGACGAAACAAAAGAAAATCAAAATATGATGAAATTTCACCATTTCCTGTCATCTTCAATGGTGAAAAAAAATGTTGAACTGTTTTTCGCATGGCGCATTCGGAGCTTTGCGCTTGACAAGCTTTTTCTACGTGAAAGGGTCTTTGCCAATGTAGACAGCAGTCATTCGTCTTGCTCGCTGCGGAGGCACAAAAGACCGGCTGATTACGTACAACTCGTACAAGCAGCCGAAAAAGAATAGCGGTCTCAGCAGCACGCTCGCACTTCTTTGACGCGTTTTTTTTGCCAGTGCACTTGCGCGGCCCTGTACCGTCGTTTCATTCGAGTGCATTAAATTTGGATCGTGTCAATTCACGCCTTTGCTTCTTCGTACCTCCGTTTCCTCATTCGACGTTCTTCGCGGATTAATTGGTCATTCAAGTTATTTGAAATCAATCACCCTTGTCACAATTTCGAATCAAATGAGTAAAAATGTGAACGAAATTAAAAGCAGCGTAGGTTCGATATTTTTGTTTTCAAAGTTCATTTCTGAAACGAGCCCAAACATTTTGAGGAAAAATTGAAAATGAATTTTCGGTTTGCAGTTTGATGGGTTAGTTGGATAAGTTTAGATTGAAATTTTGATTGAAAGTTGAAATTAGTAATGTTGACAAATTCATTGTGAAATGATGGGTGAAGAAGTTTGAGTGGGAATAAATTATTCACAGTTTATTGGTAGGCGGAGGGTGTATTAGAAACACCGAGCTTCATTGCATTACATATGCGATAGTCTTAGTCTACCTAATTTAGATCCGAACGCTTCTGACAGGTGCTATTTTGACCTAATTGATCCTCAGCATGAGGTGCTATTGATATGTACGATATAACCATTGTACACATCACTGAATACTGTTGCTGACAAAATACGCCCAGAGGAAGAATTTAATTAAAATTTCATCTTATCACAACTAAACCGCACTCGGCCCATAAAATAACATAATTGAGTGTTTCGAAGAAAGCAAGCATCCAATCATGAGTTTTTACAAAGTTTCTGTTCTGTCGAATATTCATTTTGAAAAAATATTATTAAATTATTCTGAATTGAAAATGAGTTCATTACAAACTGTTTGTGAAATTAAGGTGCATTTAATCAAATTAAACTTGAGCTTCATAAACGTAAATATTCATCTTTGCTGTACGAATTTCAATCGACATAAAATTCATTTCGTTGCGTAACGTTCTCTCCCCACCCCCTCTTCCTCTTCCTAAATGAATATTGTTTGTTCGCGTTTATTCGTTCAATCATTCAATTACAAGTTGTGTATCAAAAAATAAAAAAAAAAAAAAAAAAAATAGAGGAAATGCATGCGACAAACTTGTGTTTTTTTCTATTCATTCTCGTTGAAAAATGTGTCCAATGCAGATATATAAACGAGACCGTTTATCCGTTTCGAATTTAAAACACGAAATAATTAAAAGTAACATAACGCTTTTTTTTCATATTTTTTGTTTTTATTGAAAAATTTGTTCGCTCCATTTTTCATTTTAATTGGCGTGAGAAAAAAATAAATTTCATAACGAGGTCCAATTTTTCATAGACTTTTTTAATTGCGCCTACTCGGGCGAAATTGTTATTTAATTTCCGGGACAATTTCTTAATCTCAGGAGACGTCCATCAATTTCTCGAGTTTTTATTCACGTTCATACATTTTGTTTAATTCGCATGGTTGGTTCAAATGTGTTCGCTTTAATTGTTTCACTTATTACTCCGTTTTAGAATATCACAGAAAATGAGCAGAACGTTACGTTACACCAGAGCGGAATGTTAAGTTAAAACTTAACACGCAACAGCGATTATATTAGGCGTCACCTAGTTGCTTTAACGGTGTATTATAATTTTCCAGCTGTATATTGGTAATTTGTGCTCGAGTAAATTGGGTAATTACAATTATACTTTGACGAGATTGTTATTGCGTGTGGGATTAGTCAACTACAACTTTATAACGGCCAGAATGTAAATGAAAGAAACTTCATTGTCGTACTACTTTTCATTCAACAATATAAACTTGATGATTAGAGTTTCAGGTGCAGTTTTTCAAATGAGTTTTGTGACAATTTTTTGAAGTGCAATTAAAATGCATTTCTGATATGCATTTTAAGATTTATTTCAAAATGTTTCTTAAGATGCATTCAAGATGAATTTTGAGATGTATTTCAAAATGTATTTTGAGATGAATTTCAGAATGCATTCGAGATGCATTGAAGATACACTTTGAAATGCATTCCAAGATGCATTTTGAAATTTATTTTTTAAAATTGCAATTCAAAATGACTTTTAAGATTCATTCTAAATTGTAATTTGAAATGAATTTCAAAATGCATTTTGAGATTTTTTTTTAATTTAATTTTAAGATGTTTTCAAGATGAATTTTGAGATTTATTTCAAAATGTATTTTGAGATGCATTTCAAGATGCGTTTTGAAATCTATTTTTTGAAATTGCATTTCAAGATTTTTCAACTGCTCGCAACACATTTTAATCGTACGTTATCATATTGTTTTGTTGTTTGAACAAGAACTACTTGAATGTTTAAAATCGAAACGTTCACTCATCATTTCATTCAATTTTATTTGTGACATTCCGAAGACAACATTTTTGTCAAGAGATAATTCGAAACGTTATAAAATCAGAACAACAGAGCAACGACGTTTAAAATCATTGAGATTCACCTCGAAAGGAAATCTACATTCACTTTGACGACTTCGTTATATCTTGAGCCGAAGCGTGTCGTCGAATCGACTGTCCTGCAATCGGTGCACCCGCAGCACTTGCACGACCAATAAAATCAATCGCATTACAGAAACGAGTTTCCCTTTTTCACTTGATTTCAGTGAAATATTGATCGTGATTCAATAATAAAATGAAACCCAGGCGGAATGAAAACGTTCAGCAAACACTCGATAATTTGTTCGCCCAAACTTTCATCGATATTTTTCAACGGAACCCCGTTTTTTTTGCACTTTTTTTTGTCGATTTTTCGCTACACAAAACCCTAAAAAAGGGCCCTTGTTTGCTGATCCTGCAGTCAAACAGAATACATTTTGTCATTGTAGAAAAAAAAAAATTGTAACTCGAAACTTGTTGTGACACAGTATTTGATCGAAATTGGCGGGGGGTAAAAATTGTCTACGTGGTTCGCGAAAAAAGCCCGGCAACAGATTTGTCTCGTAAATTTTTGTTGCACACTCTGTAAACACGCTACGAAAAGCAACGAGAAGGAAAACGAAAAAGACTCGGCTTTCGTGCGTCGTAAAATCCACTTTGCGGAAATGCGCGCAGCAGCTTTTGCGATGGCGTTAAAAAGCTCGGACGCTTTTTATCTCGAGTATATAAGAACGGGGGTTTGATCAAATGGATTGTAATAAAGCTCAAGATAAAGGCTGATTAAATAATCATTACACCGGTTCGTTCGAAGCTTTTTTTTTGCGTTGAAACATCATTCGCTAATAATAAATTAATTAAAATCTTTCGCAGCTCATTTTCCACGGCGGTTATAAATTACTCGCGCCGAAGTTTCCGAATAGCCATCAATCAAGCGGCTCGAAACGCAATATCAATCAATTAATCACGTTTCCGTTGACAAATTTGGAAACAAGAATGTACACCGATCGCTGTAGCAAATTAATTCCCCGGGATTACAATATGATTGCGAAATTTTTTTTTTCTCGTCCTCGGTTAGGTAGATTTAAGTGGGACCGACAAAAAGCGGCCCTTCGGGCTCTGTGAATCTAAATCATGTCTGGGCATTAATTAAATGCAAATGGACGCGCTTCGACGACAAGAAGTTACATCTTCGTTTCTTGTTGCTGCGAAATTGTAGTTCAACACTATAATTGTTATGAAGCTCGGTAGTCGTTTTGTTTATAATGGCTAGATTAATGGGATTAAAGGTGAATTATATAGTTTGGCAATTGTTTCCCCACAGAGTCTCCGAACTAACTTTATAATCAGATCAGTTCATTGCATCGCAAGCAATTTCGTCGAACTATTTGTTGCGTATCAAATATTCGTTTGATAAGACCCACTGATCTTCGTCTATCGTTCCTTCCTATATCTAAGATTCGGAATTAATTTTGCCAACATTTAAGGTTCGTTAAGGTTGAATGAAATATAGTAGTAGAGTAGTTTGGTATTGGAGTAATTAATGATGGCTGATTAAAATGTAAACTTTTATGCCTCAATTTCGAATAGTTTGAATTTGAGCTTTCATTTATTTACATTCGTTTAAATTGGTCAATTGATAACCAATCGAACATTCTGATCTGTTTTGATTTTATGATGTTTAGAATTATCTTGAAAAAAAAAAAATGTTGTCTTTCAAATATCAGAAATGAAATTGCATGAAATGATTAGTTTATGAAGTCTGGATTTCAATTGTTTTTATTATAGAAACAATTTTTGTCTGAAAATAAAATCACGCTCGGATAAATTTAGATTGAAATGAGTCGCAGAATGTTGAAAATTTCTACAAATTTTTAAATTTGTATTTTTCAAAAGTGTATTTTGCAAATTCATCTGGAAGAAATGCATCTTAAATGCATTTTAAATATAAAAATATATTTGAAAATTTATTTTAAAAACTGCATCTTGAAGTTCAATTCTTTATGTTCGGTTACGAAAGATTTCAGTTAAAGTTTAGATTTATTTACATTGTTTAATTGAAAAACAGTTAAAGGTTATAAAAAACGAGGGGAAAGTTTTTAGTTCAACATGAGAAGCAATTTTCTTATGACAATTGAAATATTTGATCAAAGTCTCATGTCTAACAATTAACTCACAAATAGCTGCTCTTGAAAATTAAACAATGCACTTAGAAACCAAGCACGTATTCATCTCATATTTGATCAAAGCAACGAGAGACTTTACATCGAATTTTTTTTTTTCACCACGAGTACAGAAAAAAAAACTGCACTTTTTCAAAACAGTGTCCCGCAAGCGTCTTTTGTCTTACACGTGCAGTTTCGTTAAACAAAAATCACGTACTTTTTTGCGATCAAAAGGATAGCGCCAAAATAAATCAGCGGGACAAAAGGCCGAACGTCGAAAAAAATTGTTCAAGATAAACCGACTCTGCGTCTGACAAACAAAAATTCTTGTTCAAAAGGAATGAAGAAAGGTTCGAAGGCTGCAAATCAAACGGCTAGTGAGGCTAATTTTTATAGAGCGCAGGTTTCGCTCGCTTTTCTACGTTCTCGTTTTTCGTTCGAACGCTCTCCACTGGCGGAGAAAAAGCTCGCGTGACCGCGCACCCTCGGTGCTCCTGAAACTGTTAAGTGATCAAGTTGAGAGGAATTCTCAGGTCGGAAGTTTCGAAACTTGATATATTTGCGATGAAGATGAATTGCATTCAAATGGTCTTCGGGACAGAGTGAGCAGTCTGATTTTTTTGCCAGATAAAAATTCAACAAAAGGCGTCGGATTCTCTGTCTGTTACAAACCTTGGACATTCAATTTGTTTTCAAATAATTTTCACGTCTACGATTTTTGTTCTCGGAATGTTGTATCCCTCGGTGTTTCTTTCTTTGCATTTAACTTTTGTTGTGTTACTTTTTTTGAATTGAATATTTTCTCAATATAAATGCAACAACTTCGGCTAAGTTGATTTCTGATAAAAACTCTTGAAGTAAGTTTCATAAAGTTGTCTTTGTTTCGTGGAGATTATTTTTTGAAAATCAGTCAGCAAATAAAAAAGTTGCTGGGGAATGAAAAATCAAAGGGCGTGTATCGTTGTTTCTGAGAAGATTTCTGAGAAAATTAATCAGAGAGTTTATCATTGTTGAGAGGCATGGGCTGAAACTGTGTAGTTACAACGCCCACTTCTTTAATAAATGACAGTGAAATTGTGTAAGTTACGTTTCCCACGCTCGACCCACGAAATTGAATAAGTGACTTGTATCGGATGGTTTTAATTTTATTTTCTGTTAAAAACCACAATATTTATAGCTGAAAAAAAAATTTTCTTTTTTTTTTGAATTTTTAGTTTGATAAAATATTTATATAAACCATAAAAATGTAACAAAAAGAGGTGTATAAACAAAATCAAAATCGTTGATCCGATTTCGCCGAGCGAGATTACATCTCAAATTAACTCTTTTAGAGATGATATTCACATTAAAATGAATAATACTGGGAGGCTGAACTTGCAACCAACAAACCGTTGATTTACAACTCAGTGTCCTAATTCAGTTGACCACGTGACGCGGCGCTGTTTCGTCCTGCATTCGTGAAACTGCTTGATAAGAAGAGGAGAGAAAAAAAAGCCATGCGCGGAAAAAGATAAAATACATACATTCTCTTCTCACACTTTTTGTCTGATTTTTTTTCTTCAAAATTATTCGACCATTTTCAACCGGCTTTCATACCTAGATCTAATTTTAAAACCTCACTTTCTTTCGAATTATCAGGAACCTTCCCCCCCCCCCTTTCGCCCTAAAGCGACTTTTAGGTTGGTTGCCAAAAATTTTGGAAAAATTTCGCGCCTGGAAATTTCGCCGCACTCAAATCGTCACGACCGATCGACACGCAAGCCGAATATGCCTCGCATCGATCTAACTCTGTTACAAGTCTGTAATCGCGATTGTGCGCCAAACTATTGTGCCCCTCATATTATGACGCTCCTGAAACACGCGACATATTAACTAATTAATCATTCAACCGGGCCACTCAGGGATCAACAAATCGTCCGTTTGGTTTTTTGATAACAAATCCCAACGCTTTGAGTGCGATTTTGATTTCATTAATTAAACTTTTAACAAAGTTGGTTGTTATTTCAGCCGTTGAAATTAAATGCAACTTGTGCAATTTGTATGCACATGCACCGCACATTTAAAATTATTCAATTTCTCGCGATAAGGTAAACTGTTTTATTGTTATCATTGTTGAAGTAACAAATTACTGTGAGTAATAGAATTCAAAAATCAACTAAGAAAGTGAAGAGCGATAATAAAAAAAAAAACAAGCTTGAAATTTGTAACATTTAATTGAAATTGGATCTCAGTCTTAATTATTTTTTCGACACAATAATTTTTACTTGAATCATTGAAATGGAATTTCATGTAAATTTTGAATCAATTTAGAATAAAAAAATCGGATCAATTGATAATGTTAGGGTAGCAAACAGGGACCAAATATGTTTCGATAATATAAATTTCATTGAAACTGAATTGAAGTTTTAATTATTTTTTCAATTCAATAATTTTTATTTGAATTATTGAATTAAAATTTAATGTAATTTTCAAGTCAATGTAAAATCACCTACACAGACAAAAATATATTTCTAAATATATTTTATGTATATTTTCTATATTCAAAACACATCCGTATATATTCAACTTGAAACTATAATTTTTAATTTATTTATAAATCGGCAATAAGTGATATAAATTTTACCAAAAAAATATATTACATTTATATGAGAAATACAAAATTAAAATATATTTCCACATATATTTTTGTCCCTGTGCATTCAGAGAAAAATTTAGTTTAATCAATTAAATTTTATTCTAATGAAATAATTTTTATTCAACATTTTAATCAAGTTTATTGAATTCAACTAGAATTTGATTGGTTTAAATAAATTTTTCTCTGAGTGTAGCCAATTTAAAATAAAAATCGGATCGACTGATAATTTAAGGCAGTAAACAGGGATCAAATATGTTTCAAAAATATCCGGTACTGCTTATCCAATTACCTCACAAACTTGCGAACCATTAATTAAGGACAGGGGCTATTACAACCTTATTCATATTCCACAGCGAGTTAATACCTATTGCTTGCATCGTGTATACTGAATTAAGCGCGCGTCTTAATTGAAACGTCATCGATTTATTATTATTCCAACCGCCAAGCGCTGTCTCGTTTGAGACGTTAAAATGTGACTGTTCCGTCGTGGATCCCTCTGACCTATAAATAAATAACTGTTCCATCAAACGTAAAATCATTAATAAATCATCCGGTAAGCTCCCAGCGAATATACTCCTTATCAAGATTCCACTAGCGGATATTGATTAAGCGTTTTTCATCCGTGAGAATTTCCGACTCCCCCCCCCCCCCTCTCAAACATAAAAAAATCGTCATCTCAAATTTTGACGCTTCTAAACTGTTTTGATCATTTTTTTATTCAACGAATTGGAAGCTCCTTGGCAAGCCACTTTGTCCCGTCATAAGTAAAGTGATTTAGTTTAAGAAAGGCGGTGTCGACTCATGAGACGTCGAGGTCTTATTATGTGACACATGATATCTTGTTAAGACGCTGTAAGCGAAGATGCCGAGAAAAACGTGCGAGTATAACAAATGACCCGTGAGAGAAAATGAAGTCTTTTGATACCGCTGAGAAGGATCACAAGTTTGCTTCAGTTTAATATTTACAAAAAAAAAAAAAAAAAAAAAACGAACGAATAAAAATGTACTCGTTTAAAAATAGGTCCATTCCATTGACCCGGGGATAATTTTGCAATTCACTAGGGAGAGAAAAATGCAAAACACTTTTGTGCGCCGGTGAAGAGGATTGAATGGTCTTGAACAGCCGAACACCTTTGTTCGTAAACTAGTTTATTTCAATTGGATAAGCAACACTATTGCAGACAGATTTGACTCAATAGTTTGGAATTTAAGCTTGTCTGCGTACCCAAGCTAGTATAAGCAAACAGTAGCTATAAAGTTGCAGCGTTTGTTTATCACGGACTGGTTACATAATCTTCATACGAATCCAGGATGTGCGGCCCGAAAAAGCAGGACAACTCGTGCTGCGAAAACAAAACGATAAACATGTTTTAATCACTCGAGAGTTGAACAAGATAACATTTTGTTGTGAACCAAAAAAAAAAAAAAAAAAAAAAAAAAGAAGAAAGAAATAAAAAACTAGATGCTTCGTTTTTTTTCTTCTTTTTCTATGAAGTGCATTCTTCAGACCAAAGACTCTTAATAACGTCACCTAGGAGGGAGTTGCAAAAAAAAGAGAGAAATCAAGGGCGCGAAAAGCATTTATTCAAACGCCGCCAGTAGGCGAGAGATTACGTGTATAACGTTTAAGGCGGCAGTATTTACGTCGTTTGATGGTAATGTGGTTGTGCGCGGTGGTATCTTCAAGATAACAAGATAGAAACGAGGGGGTTGTGTAGTCGGCGTTAGAGAAAGTCGACCTGGGCGCAATCGATAACTGACCCATATTGTAGTCCTCCCTTTCTTCCCCTCGTCAGACGTGTACTTGCGCTCTCTCTCGCACCTTCCATCCGTCTCCCTCGAGTGCGCCCTTTTCTCTCCGCCTCTCGCTGCGATCGCTGCACTTTGGTGCACCTTCTTCGAGCCTTCCCAACCGCATCAATTTGGCCATCTCAATCCGCCAGGACACCAAACTACGTCCCAAAGTCGCAGCCTCTCGAGTGCCTCTGCCCGACGCTTTTGATCGATTCTCAGAGACTGTTTCTTGAACAGCAGACATCGTGACGTTTAATTGGACGAATTTTCCAAGTTATGCTCTGTTTTCCAGTTAACAATCCAAAAGTGCAATGCTGACAATTTCATTTCACTAAGATGTTGCGACCAAACTCAAAGCTTTGCAACTTTGACTCGAGAATTTGATCTTATTTTACATGGAGAAACAAATTGTTTTTTTTCTTTCTACCCTTTTTTTTCGTTGCATGAGAAAAAGTTGGGATGACATTTTAGTTGGGGAAAAGTTTTGTATGGATCAGAGGGAACGGGACCATTAAAACCAAACGAAATCGGACACCATTGTGATGGCTGAGTGCATTGCTCGAGTTCTTCTGCGAGACGCGAATTCTTAACGGTCGTGTAGACACAAAGTAACCGTTCGCTCTCGGGCGAAAGTATTTTTATGGAACAGTCAACCGTTGCAAATTTATGAGGCATCTTTTCGGCATGGTTGCCGAGCAAGCCAGCTCGAGATAAAGCAGTTGTTAATTTTTCGAGTGGTCATTAAAATTTAGTGGTTGGGTTTTAGTGTCGACGTAAAATGACGATTTGAGGGGACGTTGCCATTGTGATCGTCCCTGCATGTTCATGTCCCCGAGAAACGCCCATTTGAAATTCAAATCGTTCAAAAATTTATGATTAGTCGAGTATGTTGAATCGACGATGTTATCCTGAGATGGATACATTGTAACTCACGCTGATGCCGCGGGATTGAGTGCGTAGGTTATTTCAATTTCGAGGGGAGGTCCACACACAGATTGGACCTCAAATTTATCATGGTAATCTACACGCCGTTGAAAATGACAAGTGGGATCACTATCAGACACTTGGCAATCGATTCTCCTCTGACTCCAAGAACATTTTTTTGATCCTCTGCAAATCGATTGAGCTCATTTTGGGGAACATTATATATTAGTTCAATTATGGACCGTTATGGTCTGGGTTACTTTCTGAAGCTGAAGGTACATCCCTCACGGACGAAAATATATTTTATTTTATATACCTTATTGATGCCGATTTTTATAAACTTTTTATATAGAATATATATCTTATTTTATATTTTATGAATTTATATAACGAAATTTATAAACAAAATATGATCAAAATATCGTCCGTATTGCCAGAAATATATTTATAGAAACAAAAATATAAATTTTTTATATTTGCAGAATATATTTTTGTCCGTGAGGGATAAACTTGGATTGAGAATCAGTTTGAAAAATAAAAGTTGAAATTAATACATCTATAATTGGGGGAAAAAGTCCCATGTCTGACCATGTCGATGCTGATATGATCAGACTTAATTTATGCAAGTCTAACCATGTCTGGAAAATGAGTAGGTCGGATTTTACATGCTGAATAATACTATTTCATCAGATCTGTTCAAATTTCGTCAGATCTGAGTTTACCGGAAAATTGAGCATGACTGTTACAGAACAAATATCTTGTAATCGAAAAATATAATCTTGAAGGGAATCACGGATCCGATTTTCCTGGGAATATATTATGAAAAATTATTTGAATCAAACATATGAAAATCGTTAAATTTTTTAGTGGAAGAATTAACGAGATTTGAATGGAACAAATAATTAAAGGATTTACCTGGTTCTTGAGAATGTACTAAATGAAGTCATTCGAGTCTCACATTATTGAATACGTACGAATTTGAATAAAAGAAGAAACGACAATTCGTTGGGGAAAATAATTAAAGGATTTAATAAATGTATGAACCGAACAATAATCAAGGTTCTTTAATGAATGTACATTGATAAATAATAATATAATTTGTGCTTCCACAATTCACTTCAAAGCAATATATGATTGTAAATAAAAAAACAAAAAGGTTCAATTTCGTTATTTATCAAACGTTTCTTTAATCAATTTTCTCTCAAATCTTTTATCGTGCAAATTGAATAATGCATAATAATTTTTTACAAATGGATAATAATTATAGATGATGAAATTAATGAAATTAAAAAAAAGTTTATGCAAAAAGTTCATTCCGAAAAAGCATTTGTGATAAATTTATTTTTGCGTATCAATAATTCATTAACAACAACCTTTTTGCAGTCTTCATTTACATTCGTTCAAATAAATGCATAATCCGCAGATCTGAAAATCCAAATTAATGAAACAAATTGTGGATGTTTATCAATTAGCAACATTATTATCCACGAAATGTTTAATAAGTAATTCACAAATGTTGTTCTGAGCAGAGGTTGACATTTTAACGTGATTTTGAAGCAGCTGAATATTAATTTGTGAACTAAATCGTGTCATTATTTTACCCAAAATTCAATTACCAAAATTTTTGTAATTGCAATTAACAAATTCATAATTGTCAAAATTCATACCACTGTTTTTGTTATTTTCTTACCTCGATGATTTATCAGAACAAAATTTTATTCTCATTGAAAATTGTCAAATGAAATTTATTATATCATTATATGAATAAACCAAAAGAAAAAAAATCAGAATCAGAATAAGTATAGAAATTCATTGGTAATGTCTATTTCAATTAATTCTGCTCGTTAGATCGAGAGATTGATAAATCGTGCCCGTACAGTTTCGATCAAATTTGACCAGCTGGAGAATCATGAACTTAATCTGTCCACGAAGCTCGAACGATCAATATCATATAATACCCGAAAACGAGGGATCAGCGTGCGCCGGAAATCAAACTGAATTTTCAACCTAATCAAGCTTAGCGCGGGATTAGCTAAACGCAAAATTTGTCAAATTCGCAACATCAGATTGAAAATTCTGCCCTGGTTATAGTGCGTACTGGTAGCAAAAAAAAAAAAAAATCGACAGCACAGCAATGGCGCTGGTTCCATTAGTGCCCACCGATCGTAATTGTTCAAGGGAAACGAAATCGCGTGACGATGAAAATTGAATACTTGGCAAATTATTCGCCGTGATGTTAAATGTTGCGTTGTGTGCACGCCCATCGTCTTGCGTATGCCATTGTTGTGGGCGTGGAAACAATGAAACAAAAGAACATAAAAAAAAGAAAACTAAAAACGCTCCGGATACGTCTCTTTCGACTTTTCAAGTATCATCTGGGTTTTCACTTTTCTCACCGGATGAATCTCTTTTTCTCGTCAATCCATAACGTATAAATCGTTACGCTTGATAAAATTCACAAGAAGATTCGCGGGCAAAAGAAATTCCATTCCACAAATCATATTCGCTTTTTTGTCCTCCGCGGCCTCCTCCCACCAAACGGAAAAATAAGTTTTGGAAGTCAGCAATCGGAAATTTAACTCTAATAAATTTAGCCGAGCTAAGCTCTTTAGCAGGTTTGCATAATCATTACGAGTTTCTATCTGGATGAGCAGAGAGGTTTGTTGGCAGTTGAACAGAAAAAGCGGGCGAAACGACTCGCGACGAAATGAACTGACCACTTGTTTGAGACGAGACTGCCAGCCAGAGGGCGCTGCTTCAAAAAACATAAATACCAAGCCGGGACGAAAGTGAAAGCAAGAAAGCGATTGGATGGAGCAAATGTCGAGGCAAATTGCGTTGCTGGGCGCGCGATGAATTACGTTCGAACGATGATTCGTATTAGTTCGTTGGCACGGCCGTTTGATTTGAATCCAATCAATCCCCAACTCGAATTATTTCGCTGCAAACAAGTTTCTCTCTCTAGTTTTTTTTTCCATTTGCTTATTTTAATCAAGCTTGTGTTTATTTGTAGTCTGATTTCAAACAACTTTTATACGTATTTCCGAAACCTAACAAAACGTGTTATCTCTAACGTTTAACCCTCAACCAACCTGAATTTCAGTTTTGAAGTTTATCTGAAAAAAAACAAAACAAAAAAAAAAAAAAACAACTCAGGTGAAAAGTTTTATAAATGCTGATAAATATTTCTTTTTTCCTTGGAAAGTTTAATGCTTAGTAATGATAAATTATAAACAAAAGTTATTCCGGTAGCCAACTGTATATAAATTTTGTGCAAACTTAACGTAAATATTATACGGAAAATTTAAACTCTCCTCGTGGTTTAGGATTTTCTACATAAATCATATGGACACATTTTTTTTTTCAACGTTTCAAACTTTTGGTTAACTAATGATTGTTTTTCGTGTTATCAATAAGTTTGGATAAACACAGTTTTGGCGAATAATTCAGTGTAAACGATTTATGTAAATATCACACGACAATGAGGAGATATATTTGCATCAATTTTATACAAATGTTTAACATAATATTTGGTTGTGAGAGTATTTGATCCATTTTTGGATGAAATAATTTGGTTGGGATCTCAACATCGTACAATTCCAAATATTTCCATCAAAATTTTTAATTTATATTATAAAAACCTGTTATTTCGTGTGTTCCTTTACGTTTCATTGTTTTGTTTTACATTTCGTTGTGCATCAAATGAGTTTTTTTTTTTTTTTTTTTTTTTTTCATTACTCGAAACACAAGTCATGTCTGACATGTGTTTTTTTTTGTCAACCACTGGTTGGTTGAGGGTAAAAGAATGTTTATGATTTTCTACACTCGATTTCTGTAAACCCTTTAGCAAAAATTAACGAGACCGTGCTTCTGTTGAGGGGAAAAAATATAGAACGATCTCATATTTTTAATTACGAGAAACATGAAAGTGTCATTATTCTTGAACTCTTGAAGCAGATTTTGATCTCGGCGTTAGAAGACTTCCTGAGATAAAAGATGAAACTCTTGCAAGTTGGCACAGGCCTTTGGTTTGAATCACTTTTTAATCAGATTTTTGTTAGTTAAAAGATTCCGTGCTGCTCGCTGCACGGAAAGAGATAACGCGATCTTTTGATTATGCTTAGATTAATTCCTTAGAAGATTTTATCAGACGGAAGTGTGTGTTTCGCCTTGATAATTATCCTTCCTCGCAATTTGTCCAAATTGCATTGGGGATTAATCGAAAATTCATGATCGTTAATTGAATTTCAATTTGGCCGTTGAGTGAGTTTTAGTTGAGTGTTAAAATTGCCCAACATAAATCCAATCGAATTTGTCTTCGTGACACCTGCCGGGCCATTGTCTGTCTGTGATTGCAATTAAAATTCGCAGTCTATCATCCGCAACGACTTGTCAATGCCCGCCCACAATTTATTACCGAAAGCTCCCATCTGAGCCGTCATATCTGTCATAAGTTACGCAGCCTTTTGAATCCAATCTGCGGTTACAGACTGTGTACATACAACGCTATACATTTTGTCACCTGAACATGTGTACCCCAATGACAGCTTTTTGTTCCTTCACATTAACGTTTTATCAATACCTTTTCGTTTACAATTTTTTCAATCTGAGATTCAATGACTCATTATGACAAAATTGTCGAAAATAATTACGACCAAATCGAGAACCAATCGAATGATAAAAATTTTATTGAAATTTGTCCTAATGGATATAAAAATTTCCCGATTGAAAATTGATTGTTATTCAAATATATTCATACTCTTGAATGAAAAGTCAAAATTTTGTTCACAATAAATTCAATTATGATAGCCGAAAAACGACATAAATATCAGTGACAATGATTACATATTCTCGTACTTGCTCGTCTCCGAACATCGGTATTAACATTTTCGAATCAAATTCACATGAAAGATGGTACGTTCGCAAGTTTATTCAAAATCGATCTAAGCTATTGGAATTGGAATTTAGTTTCACAGATTTACCTGTGACAATATTCGAAAGAAGAAAAAATCGAATAAATGTTCGCCAAAAAAAAAAAACGAAGAATAGAAAAAAAAGAAAAGTAGACCTAAAACTACGATAAAACGGGAGAACTGTCAAACATTGATGCGAGAGTTGAATAATTACCCGAGAGCCACAAACAATTTTTAATAGGTCCAAAAAAAAAAAAAAAAAACAAACAAACGCTGGGGAATTTTATATCCGCAATGGAAAACGAAACTGAATGATGCGTTCGAGTTGCACACCCTCTCGTAAATCATCACAGGACACATCTCGGAAAAGAAGTTAATTTTCGCGAGTTGCGGGCAGAGGCTCGACTGGAATAATCCATCAGCGGCGGTTAATGCGTCGGCCAATTCATTAGCAGGTGAAACGAATGCCACGGCACGTTCGTGTTTTTTTTCTCTCCTCAGCGTCATAACAAATGTATCGTATTGACGATCGGGATGATAGAATTTGCTGAACTGTCGTCCCTGAGGCCGATTAAAATCGACGACCCAGATCTACGTGACCGTGGGTGCTTGCCTATTGTAAACAGGCGGCTGAGGCGTTTTTCGAGTGGGTCTTTATAAGGCGGTTCGTCCCTCCTTGTCCCGCGAGAGGCTGACATGCCGCGGCTACAGATCATATCGTAGCCATCTCTGTCGAGGTTGGCAGCTCGCAGTCCTCGAGCATCCTACAAAACTCTAATATTACATTTTAACCTACATATTATGTACGGGGACCGAACAACAATTGCTACTCGAATTTCATTGCGCGAGTCACAATTTTCGTATAATTTATTCGCACTTTTGCACCCGCCCGCCTTGTGGAATTGCCTGCAACGTACTTGCTCTCCTGGTAGCGAGCGAATTTTCGCACACCCAAGCACCCCCCAACCCCACTCGAGTGCATTTGAAATAATGATCCAAGACGGTTCTGGAAATCGTGCAATTTTTTATCATGCAAATTGGAGTTGCAAATTTTAATCCTGATCATTCGGGTACATCAGATGTTTATTTATTTGACACTGTTTTCAATGGGATTAACTTTTTATAACCTCAGGTGTACACATGCTTGGTTGAATACAGCCTTTATTTCTAGTTGAATCGAAAATATTTACACTGATGAAAAATTTACTTTGCTGATTGAACAATTTTTTTAGTTTTGGTGTTTATAGTTAGTGTAACTAGAAATCGAGGGGAACTATATTAAAATTTATTCCAGTTATCATAGTTATTAAGTTTGATTATATTCTCTAGTTCGGTTTTGTTCAACTCAAAACTTTCAGTCAAACTGACTGAAAATTAGTGTAATAATAATTTGAACTCACTTTTTGAAAAACTCGTTCAAATTTTGTACTGATTTGATATTAAGACTAATACGATGTTATTAAAGTCATTGAGCAAATATATTTCTATATTAAAAGAAATATAAACTATATTTCTATATTAAAAGAAATATATTTCTTGAAATATAAACTATATTTCTTTTAATCAAATTAAACAAATTACAATCTTTCATTTATTCGTTAATTTGGACACGAAATTTAAAACTAACATGTTCTTATCAAAATAAACAAAAAAAAATCCTACAGGTTATGCGCCATCTGATCAGTTTACTTTTTCAAACAATTATAATTTATATTTAATGTTTACTAAATTTCCAAGTTGGCATGAATCAGTTCGACTTAATTTGACCAAAAAACAACTCTTATTTTCTAATAAAAAATTTTGTTAAAAAACTTTTTTGTTAGTGTATAAATCCCCAAACATTTTCTAAACTGGATATATTGTTTTAATAATTTAAAAAGGTTTTGGTAAATTGATGAATTGAAATGAATGTTGTTTATATTAAGATAGGAATCTACTTTGGAAAATAAATAATTCATGACGATTGGGTGTTATTGAATGTTTGTTAATTAAAATATTAACATAATTCCGACAAAGCTTGTCGAGTTCATAGACTGAATTCTAAACTTTTCACTCTCCAATACATCACGAGAGCTTTTAATAATAATCTCTCCAGGCAGACATGTGTACTTTGAGAAAGGCGTGTTTGCTGTAAATTTGCAGGCACCATTTTTAGAGCACCACTTGTCAAATTATTTTCAATTCGCTTTTGATTTTTTGATTATCTTTATTGTCACGCCTCTGTCTATACACCTGACCAATTTATCCCTTAGACATTGTCACAACGACACATTTATTAAAGTGAAATGAAATGTAAATATTGAATTCAATGTGTTTGATGTTTTTGAAAATTGTTCCGAAAATGATTTTCATCTAAGAAACTGATGTTTTATTATGTTGTTAGGGGTTGGCCTGATCGAGACATCGAGCCGATCATCATTGCTGACTAAGAACATCTAGGGTACATCTTCTTTTCACATTTTCCCCATTTACCTTTTTGCTCGCTCTTCTTCTTCTCTTTTTAATACATTTTCGATTTACATTTTTATTCGGATTCACATTTAATCTACTTCTTCTTATACTTCTGTATAGTAACACCACCAAAAATTGCTGCTGCACAATTCAGATTTCTTGATTCCGTTTATACCTTTTTCTTTACATATAGTTTCAAAGTCTACTTTATAAACGTTTTATCATCCCTTTTTGTACTTGATAAGCACTTAATGTGAATTTTGCCTTAGACTTATTTGACAAAAGGGGGGGAATAAAAATTGCGCGCTGCACTTCAGCCGCCGATAACATTTTTATTCCTTCCAGTGAATTCCAGTGAATTAAATTCAAATTTTATTCGCATGTCATCAAATTCTTATCCACTTTTTTTCATATCAATTTTCTTTTCTTATTTCTGGTTCTTGCGATTATTGTTCATTAATGAAATTTTTTCATTTTTCAGCCGCAATGCTCCTATACAAATTTTTGATAATTTACAGGAAAAAAGTCTATCAACTATATATTTCATGTTATTTTTTATTAATTCTTTCTTCCTGTCCATTCTTTTGTTTATACATTTTGTTTTCTTTTTTGCATGCAACTTTGGAGATGACGAAAATTGCAGCGCGGATTAATTTGAAGTTCCAAATATTTGTTTTTCAAAGTTTGCATAAATGATGGGATTTCGTGTTAACAATTGTAATAAAACAGTACCGATTTTGTAGTCATGTAAGTGCATGCGTAAACTCTGCGGTTCAGTCGGGGTTCTGTGTGAGCGTCGCGTTGCTGTTTTGTGTAAAGCGTTGGCTTTTTACAACGTCCTTTAATGAAACTTCAAAGGCTACTCGGTTTCGCTCGTTACTGCACTGGAGAGCATTCGCCGCGACTACTTTTTAATAACGCCTTGACGTTTTATTATTACATTTTCTTTTCCGTCAAATATTTTTTCGAAATAACGGTTACGCTCCGCAGTTACTTTGCCACGGTTAACTGCGACGTTTTTGGTTAATTTGTGTATGAAAAAAATTTATTAGACCATGAAATTGAAATGAAATTCTGACGAAAAATCGCGCCTCGAATGAGCATATAAAATTGGTGTGCAAAGTGGGCGTGCGTTCCAACGCGACTTGTCAAAGATTAAGAACTTTTTTTGGTTGTTGTTGATATGTTTATCGCGAACTCGAATACACCGTTGGGTTTATCATGAATTAATTGCAATCGAAAAGGCCTGTCGCGTTGGAAACAGCTGCGAGCTGCATCCACGCGAAAGCCAATGTGATTTCGATACATCAGACTGCATGTTTCGTTTAGCGGAAGTATCGCCTGTTATTTTCATGCTTCAACTAATTCGTTAAATCGCTGCCACGTGGCCGTGTGCGGTGTATCACTTTTTTTTTTTATCATGTCCAGTTCCGTTTTGGATTGGCCTTTGCAAACTCATGAAGATAAGACTAACACCGCTTCCGAATTTGAATCTCTCTTTTTTTGTTATCAACATTTTTCCCAATATATTTTTATCTTTATTTTTGTTATTCTGTTTGTTCTTTTTCGTTTGTTACATTTTTTTTTATTTTTTTCAGGTTGATGGTAACATTGGACGTAACTTTTCAGCGACACGACAAACTTAGACGATTTGTCAAGCCGTATAAAGATGCTCGGAAGGAACCGTTTTTCTGCTGAATATCACTATTGTTTATTCACATTTTTCATCGGCCGAGAAAAAACTATATAAAAAAGGAAACCGTGAACAGCTCGACAAAGTATGCCCTTTTTTGTGTTTTTTTTTTTCTTCTGTTAATGAAAATCTTGATGTTTAAGATAAACTCGGCTTTTTCGTCGTTCGTTTATTCTCAAAGATCAAACGTGGAAATAAAAATGCCGTGCACGGTTGTTTATTTTCCCTGTCGATGAATCTCAGCTGGACTTTTGAAAATAACTGGCGGCCGCAATGCGAAGTTTTCGCGCGTCGCGGCCGAATATTTGTTCGAGTGGCTAAATCCAGTGTGCAATGCGAGTTCAGAGTGCGGATTTGAATGGAACGTTCCAGCGTATCGATCCGCGTTATTTGCATAATATAAATTTGTTATCACGAATGTTTCGGTTGAGTTGACAGTTTTATTTCGCGTGCGACGCATTGATATCGCGCGCGAAGGCTCATCGGCACGAAAAGTGGGGCGGTTGTTTTCGCCGCAACAATGCCGCTAGCAAAGTTTTCGCGTAAGAAATGTTTGCCATCTGGCTTGTTTGTCAAAATGCGTCGAGTTATTATGCTATCGAACGCCGCGTAAGTTTGGTTTATTATAGATCTTGAAATTTCCCTTGTTAAACTTCCTTAAAACTTTTCGAATTAGAACGGAACGAAATATAAACTATCCAACGAGAATAATAATTACGAAATCATACTATCCACTTAAGTCATAAATTTTTAGACAAAAATAATGGAAAGGTACAAAAATTGTTCTGAATCTTTATTTTGAAACTATAATTGTTTGTACAAACAAATTAGAATCACTGACAGAAATACATTTTGCTGATTTTACTCTCATGAATGAAAATATAGTCACTAAAAATATATAATAAATATTACCCATATTGCAGCTTTTTATAAATTTTTTATAGGAAAAATAAATTTTATTTTATATCCTCAAATTGTATAAGATGAAATTCATAAAAAATATTACTGATGTTGCCGAACATATATTTTCTATACAAAAAATATATTTTCATATATATAAACATTCAAGATTGAAAATTTCTTATTTCAAAAGTTGGTGTATAATTTCAATTCAAATTATAATTATGGTTATCACTTCACACTTCAAAGACTTACAAAATTGACAAAATGTTTAGGATTCATATTAAACGGTAATATTGTTGTCTCGTAAACTGAACACACCCGATGGAATTTGTATTTTCAATACATCAATATCAGACGACTTCAGCTACTAGATAGGTTGCTCACGTTTACAAACATAAAGTTTTACATCCTTTACGGTTAATGCACCGAGATGTGTATTAGTCGTTTAGTGAAAGTTATTAAATTATGTTGAAACATCCTATGCAGGTCTCGATCAAACGACTCGTTATTAGTATTTTGTTATAACTCGGTTATTTTGTACATGTTACAATCAATGAATGTTCCCTTTAACCCAGATTATAATAATGAATATCCGCTATTAACTTCAAAGACTACAACCAAATTTTAGAAAACTGACACAATGTTTGCGAGTAACATTAAAAGCCAACATTATTGTCTCTCAAACTGAACACGCTCGATGAAATTTTCATCTTTCGTAAAAATAGGATACTGCAAGCGAACATAATTTCATTTAACGGTTCTGATATTATATTTTCATTATGAAAATTCAATTGAATTATTTTAAACCTTTTGGAAATTGAATGTGCACTTTTGAAATTGAAAAATGTAATCATTAAAATGTTTATTCGAAACAATTTGAAGCTGATTTATGACTGTTTTGATGTTTGCATTTATAACAAAAAGCACATCTTTCATTTATGGATATTAAATGTGAACAGTCGGTGCGTCTGTTCGCAATGACAATATAGCTTTGCGAGAGTCGCTCTTTTATTTTCATGAGTGTCTCTGTTTTATGCATGATGACAGAGTGTGTGTGTGAAAAACACGTCGGCAACACGTGCGCGTTCGTTGCCATAATTCGTAGATCCGCGAGAGAGGCGGCGCAGCATTTGTGGGTAATTGCACAAAAACGTGATAAGTGGACGTCGTAATGGCCCCGGATCACGTGCGCGTTTTTCATCTGAGAACACTCGTATGAAATCAAAAATTGCGCATTGTTTAGACCCTTTTCATCACAACAATCATTCTCTGCCTCAATGACGCAATGTTTTCTGACCAACTTCTTTACATTCAAATTTGCATTTTGTTTTATAAAAAATTAGCAAGCCTAACTAAATTCAATAAATCGTGTAAACAAAAATGAACAACTAGAACGTAGATTTTTACTGGAACTAAAAATAAAAATTTAATAAAAATTAATGACGAAAGTCAATTTTGATTTTTGATTGAAATTTTTGAATTTCAGAGTAGAAAACGAACACGAAAAAATATACCATAGGTTTTACTTTACACTAAAGTGTAAATAAAAATTAAAAACTAGATAGTAGATTTTACTGGACTAAAAATTTAGTAAAAATCAATGACAAAAGTTAATTTAGTTTCTAAGGTTTTTGATTGAAAATTTTGACTTTCAGTGTAGAAAACGAACGTGAAAAATTAGACCATAGATTTAACTTCTAAATGAATGATATCTGAGTATAGGAAAAAAAGTGCGAATGCACATCCTGTTACTCGTAACCAGTGTGTTTTAATCAATTCGACGGCTCGGTTTGACGTATTCGATGCATCGCTTTCATATCATTCCTTTGGCAAATCGAGGCTCACGAATCCCGGCTCAGCTTGGATTACGAGAGCTTTGGACGTATGAAAGAAAATTCAGTCAGTTTATTAGTTTTGTTACACATGCCGATTTTTTGTAATACTCTTTGCCATTGGAGTTACCGTTGAGCTTATCAATTAATTACCTAATCGCCCGACGAGGGCCGAGTCCAATGTAAATCTCGAAATTGCAAAACAAACCATTTCAATATTGACTCGAGATTAAAAACAATACACGAGCATGTTTCGAGACACTTTTATGCAACATTTCATAACCTGAATCCTGAGGTTATGAAACGTCATCGTTGATAGAATATAAAATCATATAAGTCGTTCACTTTGTGGAAAAGTTATTTTTGTGCTTTTACGAGGACGCGCGACCGTAATTTAAGAAGTTATATGCATCTCTGAAAATGCGCTTGTATATCGATGGCGAAGAACTGATTTTAGAGCGACTGCCATAGGCGAGCGAGCCGGAAGAATGAACAAAATGGAGCGTGTGACGCGTTGTACAACTGCCGTTGCAAAAAAAGGCTCAATCAAGTTAAAGCTCCTGCCTCGAGTTCCTCCATAACACTCGTCTTTTTTCCTCTCATTAGCGCGATTCAATGAACCCATTTTTGCATCATGATTGTTCTTCGCGTTTCACAATCCTGCTTTTCCACACGAATCCTGACTCCCCCCTCTCTTATTCTGTGTGTCGAACAACTTTCGATTACCATTTCCTTGCGAAAATCTTTGCTACGGAATTGTTACCAGTTGTTCAATGCCCAGGCCCGACAATCATATTTGCAAAACTCATCAGTTAACGTCAGTTTCCTAAGACTAAGAAAAGTTGGCTCTTTCAGTTATACGTGTGACGCGTGCCGATTGTAATGACGCTATTTGTTCGCTATATCTGCTGACTCGCTACTCACAGTCGCGCCCGAAAGTAGATAGAAATGAAATTGAATTTGACTAGCAGTTCGTCGAGCTAAAGTAGTATGTAGCTCGACTTGAAGCTTGGCGTGTTGAGATGGTTGTAGAGTTGCAAAAGAACAATATCATGTTGTCAAGAACAAAAGGTTATTGTTATTTTCAGTGCAAATTTTTGGAAATCATATTTGTATCAACAAATGTGAAAATTGTCGAAATAGAAAAGTACAAATTTGTCACTCCTTATTTAGATTGTTGTAACGTCAGAGAGAAAATGGAATGTTATTTTTATTCTTGATTTCGTATTTTGTATAACATTGGTAGCAGAAAGTGTAACATTAATTATCAGCTGTTGAAATCAATGAAACTGCTGAATTATTAATTACTCGAATTAGAATTACAAACAAGATTTTTAATGTCAGGGAAAAGAGAAGGATTTTTGTTTTTGAACTTGGAATTGAAATAGTTTTATGAGATATTGAAAAAAACAGTTTTAAATTTTGGTACTTTGTTTTATAACGTGTAATCAATGACATTTAAAATTTATCGAAAGCCGACTATTTTTAGTTATTGATACAATCGCATTGAAAGTATAGCGACAAAAAGTCAAGATATTTTATGTTTCAATTATATTCATGGATTCATGGATAAATAAAATCATGACCTGAAATTCGCGCGTCGACCAATATGTTAATCGCTGATTAATCATTCGTAGTGTAATCAGACCGGTAGAATTTTAATAAAATTGAAAATTGTGCGTAGATTCGTCGTGGGGATTTGATGTTATTTGATTGGTGACGCGAATTTTAATATAAAAAAAACCAATGCATACAAATATCACACAAAAACCTGGTTGATTAACGGGAGTGTGCATCGGGATATTGATCAACTTTTCAGTTGCATTTGCAGCTGCATTATAAGTCCAACGTAAAAACAACGCGCAAAAAGTCTGCCGATCAATGATCGAAAAAATCATATCAGGATGAACAAACATGATGTAACGCGGAGGAAGTTTGTGAATTCTCTTTTCAAATATGTCTGAGAGGCTATACAAGTTGTTACATTTACAAAATTAAAAGTCGAATAAATAAAAAGCTGCACGTAAATATTATTTTTAGTTTTCTCAGATTAAAATACAAGTCGAAAGAATATATTTAGTTAAGAAAATCAACATTCAGTTGTTTCATCAAAAATATCACTGAGTAATAATTTTTTTTTTTTTTTTTTCAAGTAACTTAAAAATCTTGAATTTTTTTTTTCAAGTACACCAAATTTGATTTGTCTTGCTGTTGAAGGTTTTTTTAAGTTAATTTGCAATCAACCTTGAAGTAAAACGAAGAAAAATGACGGAACTGGCTAAATATTCCGTTCATTTTTAAATTAAAATTTCCGTTTGAAATTCGATTTGACCAATTAACAAATGAGAAAAATGTTAATATTTTTCCTGTACACTTCTTGCTCACTTTTTCTTTAATTTTCAGTAATCGAGTGACCAACTCTAAATTGCAGCTATCAACTACCAGAGGGAGTTTATTTTTGGACCCGTTCGAAGTTCATTAACAATCGTGCGAAAAAAACAGACGTGTGCGGCTTGGAAGTTAGACGTGAAGCAACTCGGTGTGCTGCTTGCAGCCTCTCGAGCCGTTTCTGTTTCGAAATTTTCATTGAACAGACGGAGGAACGCGCGTTTATCAACATTATCAGATAATGTTTTGAGTTGGTGGCGCGATGCCAGGAGGTCTGCTGAGATCAGGCCAATAAGCATGACATATTTCTGCGGCGCTTATCGGATGAAAATATTGCGGAAATGTCGTGTATGTGCGGGTGTGTTTAGCATTGAGTCAGTGTTTTTAGCGTCCAATATAGATTTCACGATTCAATTACGGGTCTAAATACGCCATTCATATGGGTCTCTGAAAACCGCCACATGTTGTCGATTTTATCACCTGCGGTTTCACTTCATTATATTAATTAAGTTGACTTCAAAAGACTCGAGACACCTTCGTTCAAAGGTTTCGCCGTTCTCCTAACAATATCTCGATTATTTGTTGAATCAAATAATAAATTCAATTATTGCTGCTAATTTTAATTGTATTACCTTTACGGATAAAAATATAAGCACAATTGTCTTCCAAACTATACTTACGTTGCTTTGTATAATTTTTGCTGTTTATATTTTAAATGTTTTTTATAAAAAAGATTGTAACAAATGATACGTTTTATTTATAGTTTTGAAATATGTTTTCGCCCGTGATTGGAATTATAATTAAAAGTCATGAGAGTGGAGTTGAGTTGGAATGAAAATAGAAATATAAAGTTTTGGATATAAATAGAAAATAAATAGAAAAGTGTGAAACAGCCGAAAACGACGTCATTATTCAAGAGCAATTACACGCGAGGCAATAATCGTGCATCAAATCATAACCACAAGGATCTCGAAAAACTTAACTTCTAAATTAGTAGGTTACGGCCGTTAGAGGAAATTCGATGTACGTTATATCTTTCGCGCCATGTACCGAGCAATTTATCCTCTTATAAATAAGATCTTTATTGGTTTTTTCTACACGTGTAAGACCGCCCGTTCATTCATTATCTCAGTTAACCGATTGAACACTATTTTATTTATCATTGAGCTTCGCGGATTTGCGAGGGATCGCTTCCACGGCAGGGCCCAATGACGCCCGACCGCTCGCATATCACGAAATCGACGTAACAAAAGTAAATAACAATCAAGCGTCAGGGAAATGTTTATTTATTCACTTGTCACAGTAATGCCGCACTTGATGATGAGTTATTTTCACAAAACGATACAACCAATAAATATAAATTGAACCTATCGATCCATGTTGCTACTTGGCACGTTGCTTTTTTAACAGTTATTTGGGTAAATGTTTTTTATCAACCTTTTCGACAAAATATTTTCCTAGGCCTCTACAGGGCACGCCATGAAAATGAACAAACATGATTTTTTGACAGAAATCTAAATTCTAATCTAAGATACCACATACTTATTTTTTTAAGATAACATATTTATTTTTTTATATTTCATTTATATCAAATATTGCCGTGTTATAAATAATTTATAAATAATATATATGTAAAATATATTTTGAAAAGTATTTTGTTCGTATGGGATGGTAAAAAATTAAAAAATTTTCAATTTATAGCCAGTTATTATATTTTAACACTGAAAACTTTAGTTTCTTAATATTTTTTTTTTAATTTTAAGAACTTTCATCATGAACAAATAATTATGAAGAATAAATTGAATATTCTTAAGGTATTACAAAAAATTTTTTAAATGTTAATATTCAATTTTCATTTCTATTAACAATTTCAGAACAATTTTTGTACAGAGTTTGTCTAGAAATACAAATTATTTTTTCGGTTTTAAAACTTTGGTGCATCTTAGTTGGCCCAAGGCAAAATTTTTTTCAGGATAAAACTTTGCTCTCTCGTTGAATCAAAAGTTTTGAATTAATTTTATTTTTGAATTATTTTCATCAGCCTTTTTTTCGTTTCAGGATAGTCGTTTGACCATCGGTTCATTTGATCAAATGGGGTTGGGTCGCAACAAAGAGGCGACATTTTGCTAGTACACATCCGTCGTGGAAGAATAACACCCGGTAGCCCGCATGGCAAGTGGTTTTTTTAACGACGCTACCTTCATTTAGGCCAATCGAACGCAGGCCATCATATCGACTCGTGCGACTATCTCTTTCTTCGCCAGTATGTAGGAGAAGGTCAAGCATCCTCGATCGCAGACAATGCAGCATTTTAGCTTTCGCCTATCTCAAAATCGCAACACCCCGCGAGAGTCACGTGCTCGGTTTTATCTCGCCTACAATATTGCACAAATATTTCAACACATGAACCTCGCTCGACTGAGCAGTTAATCTTCTTCTAACATTTTTCCCTATATTAAAAATCGTGCGATTTGTTTCTGCTCACGGCGCGGACAAATACGTGCGAGTTGTGTGTTTTGTTTTTTTTCCCCTAGACAAAAGTTTGAAATTCATAATTTTTCATCGAAAACCAGAACGGGCGGTTAATTTGTTTTTATTTTAATTAAAAGCGTAAAACGGATTGTTATTCAACTTGTTTAATTCACAGGGCAATTAGTCTGCATACAGATTTGTCAAGAGATAAATCTTAAATATCCTAAAACACAATTGTTCAACACGTTCATTTTATCTAATGCACGTGAAGCTTATCATGCAAACGCTAACGGGTGATAAATCATACGATACTCACATGTTTAAGCTAATACACTATTTATTCGCGCAATCACTTTTATCTGCTCTTCGTGTTTGCCCAATTTAATATATATTTTAATTGATGTCTCTGTTTTTTCTCTCCAAACTTGTCTTTCTGATATTCCGACAAATGTTTATCGAACTTTATCTCACAAATATCAAACACAAACAAACGAAAATCATATTGTATTCAACGCCTGCTTTCAGACTGCTTTTCACAATTTCGACGATTTATTTTTGCATTAATCCGGTGTTGGAATTGAAATTGCAAACTGGACTGCACTTTGACAACTAACAACAACAATTATCGTCGCTCTTTTTTTTCACCGGTGTCATATCTGTTCATAGAATTAACACAATATTAAAAACACGCTTAAATGAAATTTATTCATTATTATGTACAATTTATACATTGAGACTCGCCGCAACACTCGTTTACCAGATCAATCCTCAGAAGGTTATTATTAGAGTGCGCAATTCGTTTCATGTTACCAGCAAATTACTTTTCTGCGTACGCGTTTTGCATTTCAAACACCAAAGTTTGTTCGCCGTGCAGACGTAGTTTTTATATTTGCTTAATTACGCACGCTTTGATTCACACTCGCAAAGCTGTTACTTTCTCATCTAACAACTATTTGCCATTTTTTAATTATATTCATTAAAAAAATTATTCCCGATGGGTGTCTTATGACAAGTGATTCGAACCGAAATGTATATGATTTTCGGGCGATTTTCACGAGCTAATATTCGACGGTGCGATTCGTTATTTTTGCTCGGACGCAAATTTGAATTTGCATGAAAATTAAATGGGCTTTGATCTGGTTGTTCATGTCACGCCCAATTAAACACGTGTTTTCACGCACATTTTATCGGCGCGATAAAAGTTTTATTCTAATTCGCAAACAGTGATTATAAAATGCATCAGATGCACAATAAAAATCAACGAAATAAAAGGGAAGAACAACGGCGGCGGTAAAAAACAATTTCTCTTGATTAATGACGACGATTTATGACGGCCATTATTTTTGTCCCGGCGTGTGGATCTGACGGAAGGAGAATTTTCTTTGTTTTACAATCCAGATGTATTTTGTCCGATGACCTTTTCGGTGGACATAACCTTTAACATGCTGTTGATTATGCAATATCGATCATTGCAGTTCCCTCTTTCGAGGGTGCGGTTTTAGTTTTGTTTCTCGCATGATTTCTCAGACAGATCTAATTTAGATGTTGGACACATTTTCGTGGATTGAATTTTCGTCGGATTTGCATGCGCAAACAAATTGTCAAAATATTTCTCGTCTTAGAAACTCGTGTACAAATGTTATGCGTCCATTTTATTTCCTCTTTATTAATACTGTTTTTATTGAGTCCAAAGCAAATTTCATCATAGAGTGAAACCTGCACAATTGCATCCCAAAGTGGCTGTTTCACTGCATCATAAATTTTTTATTCATCAAAGTGTAATTTTATTTTCAAAAATGGTTTATCGTTCTTCAAGATTTATGAGATTTATGATTAATTTTTTCTTCCACTTGTTGATACATTTGTTCAATTGAAAAACATGCTTTGTGAGCCTGCAAATTGATTTTCTTGAAAATTGCAACATCCAGCAAATGTTACGGTTTATGTCAAATGATTTTTCAAGGCGAAGTTGTGGTTTGTTTATTATACCTGTCAGAGGTAAAACTTAGTTTGAAGATTATTTTGTTTTTATTTAACAAAATGATGTTTATCTTCTTTGTTACATAAATTGTAAGGAAAAGTAAATAAAATGATAGTCAGATTATTAATGGTTAATAAATAAATTGAAAATGAGAAAGGGGAGTGAATCATCGTTAAAAACGATCATGAAACTACTTACCTCAGCTTGGCAGAGGCAAAATTTTGCAGAACTCTTCTTAAATTACAATAAAAACTTTAATGAGATTGCACTGTGAGGAGACAAAAATCACACAAAACCGCGCTCAACTTTTGCAACTCGCTGTTCAATTATCAAATTAGTTCAATCAACCAGCTCGAAAAGTAAAAACCACAACTGTTTTTATTTCCCCTTTGAAACTTGAATGTCAAAAAAGCAAAAAAAAGTCAAAAGATCTATGGTTTTAAGTAGGATGAATTTATACTCCGCAGAATTTTTGATACCGTTTTGTCACTGAGATGTTTTGCGCTTGCATCTAAGTTGGATACTTCTTTCATTCGTTTTTTTTTTTGCCCGGCTGACATTGTAATTATCATCTTACGACGACTATAAGACGACAAAGGACGAGACGAGTTCATTACCAGCACGTTAATGAGCCGAGTGGATGCATCGCTTGTCGTTATTTGACTCGACAATGAGAAATACGATAGCTCTCTTTTTTTCCCTTTATTACTTTCAAGATGGTCTGAGTACTAATTTGGATTACAAAACTAACCAGTTATTAAAACTTGGGTGTCTTGTTTTCAAATATTTATCCGACAAATTATGCTTTACAAAGCAATATAAACTTTACAACTCGCTGTTTTTACATTTTTTACATTGAATGCAACTGATCGTTCTTTTAATCTTATTTCTAATTACTTGTTTCTTCTACTTTAATTGTCAATTATTTTGTATATTGTGATTCTAAAAATTGTGTTCTTTCAGGACTTTTATAAATGACTTTTCAAAAATAAGCAAAAAATAATAATAAATGTATCTTTTAGTATGTACTTTGAGGACGGAATCGAATATTGATGGTTTTCTCGATCATTTGTTACAGATGCCACGGAATCGAAAACCGACATGCGGCGAAGCACGAGAAAAGGCCATCGCAAAAGCTCGAAACATCCTGGCCCTTCTCACTGTAAGTTCATTAATTATCACATTTCATTGCGCATAAAACACACGGTCACTTTTCACCGGTTTCAAACTCGAGAGTTTATTTCTTGCTTGGCAAACGTGTCCAGGATTTTACGGCAAACACAGTTTTGAGCATTTTGCGCTCAGACAAGAGTCCAACTCAAAAGGCGAGTGTCGCCGCTGGGGAGCATCTTGCAAAGACGTTTGCCCGAGTCTTCGTTTCTTATTAATGACTCGCGCTTTGTTCGTCGGAATGAAGCTTTTACGATGAGTTTGAAATTGTTTTTCAAGATCCGGAAATTGTAACTTAATTATAGCCAGAACTTTGAGATTCACTTGTTCATTTCCGTCTCATAATTTTGTCCATTATTTTTCATTATTTTTCATTATTAAATTTTGGATTTGGTTTTGTTTGAAGTCTAATTAAAAAAAAAAGTTAGAAATTAAAAGTGATGTTCACATGAACAAATTCAGCTCTGATTGTTCGTATGGAAAATGGCATATTTTAATCACAGTTCAAATCACTCATAATTAATGACAATTAATATTTAGCTCGACTAAGGGTCGTACGTTTCGTCGGAATAAAAAGCGTCTATAACGAGGCTGGACGCGATTCGATGTGCTCGTTTCGTCGGTTTTTTTAACGAACTCGCGAGCAAATACCGTAAAATAATAAGACGCGCGGGTCCTCTTGACACTTTTTTTTCTAAATTGCTGTATTTTTCCTCTCTTTTTTTTTAATCAATGAAAAGCCCTCCGCCATCGGGGAGAAAAATCGAACGGAAGTAAAAGTCAAATTGAAACTGCAGAAACAGGGTAACATAATTAAAAATCATCATCCGGAAGAATTAATGAGCTCAATTTCAGTTCGAACATTTTGCATTTGAGTTTTTCATTTATAAATCCTTGTCCCAAATAATTGGGGGGAGAAAAATTTTGCATAAATGACTTGCAAAGTGTGACAACTGCTCTAAACGAACAGTGAAACCTCCAAGTGGAGAAGGTTAAGCATTGTTTTTCCACTTTCTCGAACACTTGTACGTTTGCTGTCTTTGTTTGCTTCTTTAGAACCGTGTTTAGACGTTCAAGCTCGTCGGATGAATTCCGCCGGCGAACGAGTGTTCAAAGTCGTCACTTTTAGTTTATTAAAAAAATACAACGAAACGCGACACATCGTGTTTTTTTTTTTTTTTTTTCAATCGCAATAACTCTTTGCCCGCCGAACCCCAAAAGTTGCAGCTGGTAACAAAATGAACAAAATTAATTGACATTTGAGCGTGCAAAAAAAACTTACACCCAAGTGAAAAACAAATGAACAAACAAATAAAAGGGAAAAAGCTGCAAAACAGTTTTCGCAAAAATCAAACAGGAACAATGATTTGTGAATGATAACAAACACGAAAGTTTGACATTTGTTTTTTGCCCGGTTAAGCGATGAATTTTTGTTTACGATTGCCGCTCGATGAGGGATGCATAAATTCATCTGCAGTGACGGAAGTCAACGGGCGCAGGGGGGAGAAAAAATCTGGTTATTTTGGGTGCGCGGTTTTTCGAGTTGGCGCCGTTTCTTTGATCAATAGCCGAGCGGGTTGCGCGGCTGCCAGGTGGCGCCAGCGGTCGAACACTGGCAGCCAAGCTCGCCGCTACGTGTTGAGCGTCCGGCCGACAGAGGACACCACCAGTTGCAACCATCGTACACCGCGCAATTCGCGCAACGTTGCACAATCAAATTGCATCAATCATCGCGAATCCGCGTGGCCGATGAAAAAAAAAAAAAAAAACAAGCTTCATTTGTTTATTAAAAACACTGGCTGAAATGGAAGGCATTTTTGTCGAGTTGAAGAAATAAAAAGTGCGAATTGAAAAAATGATTGATTTACAGATAACGAATTCCACTGATGTCATAGGTCAATAGTAAGGGGTCACAAATGGTCATTAGATGGCTGAGTGAAAATAGATCCTGGCGCTAAGGCGGTTTATAGATGTTTGATATTAATCAGGAAGTCTTTCGCGAGCTTTTCATCTATGTTTATCGTGCGATCCCTCAACAGGAGGAAGTGAGTCAAGGATTAGTCAGCGAGACTAGGACGGGCAGCTTTCGTTTGACCTTAGCATCGATTGGTTGATAGCCAAAAATAGTCCCAACTGATTTGCCTGATAACGTCGACTGCGACCGGTTATGCTCAAAGCAGTACAGGCTTGATGCTAATCGTTGGACAAAAATTTTGTATCGCGGTCTGATTAATGCACATCTCGCATTCACAATCAGACGGCAGCAGCTGAGTAAGCTGTTTGCAAAAGCGCCCGTCCTTTTTTTTCAAACCCCGAGCGACTTAACAACTTTCGAAACACGCTTCGCTTTCATCATTTAACTGGCTTCCCCGTTTTCTGCATGCCATTGTCTGTTCCACTTATTTTTATTAAGGTTACTAACCGAGGCTTCATCTTATCTCGTTTATTTTCACCCGAATTTCGCCCATAGACGAAACCCTCTTTGGCATGCACAATCGCACGGTTCCAAAATTGTTCTAACAGACAAAAGTATGGCAGTCTCATTTGTATCGCGTTGCGTCCCAAATTGAACTCGTACACTGAAAAAAAATTATACCTTGAATCAAGTATATTCGACTTAAATGAAGTAGAAAATATTGTCACATATATTTCAGAATATATATAATTGATTGAAGTAAAACTCGATTGATTCAATCTAAAAAAAGTTTAAAAAAGTAGCAACAACTGTTCATGAAAATACTTGATTCAAGTAAATTTTTCTACAAAAACTCTAAATATCTGTAGTATTTTTTTTTTTTTTTTATGAGAAACTTCAGACGTTCTTTTCTTTTTTGCAATTTTAAAAAACGGTGATTATGAAAGAAAATTGATTCAGATCGTAGTCAGGTGTGAAATTTTTTTAATGTTTTCATCAGTTGGTTTATTTCAGTTTGTTTTTTTTTTTTTTTTGCGTGTGTTAGTTATCATGAGGAAGATCAAATTTTAAATGTGTGGTGGTTGTGGAAGATCTGATGATAAAGGGCTTAATTAATAACACGGTTTTGGCAATCTAGTCAACGATTGCAATCGTGGCTGATTATATTGACAGGCTGGCTGGAGATTAGACCGACTTGAGCCGGATTGTAATCGAATAAGAATCGATGGTATCAGTTCGAAAGATCGATTTCGTGCAATTTAGACAAATAATTCTGTAATCATGTAATAATAGCTTCCTCCAAGATAGAATTTCCAACCTACCTGATGAAAGGCCGAAACTTTCGTACGACTGGCATTGTGCAACTTTGCGCAATCGAAAACCATTTTTTGTTTCCAAGTTTGAGTAAATTAAATTAGTTTAAAAATAAAAAAAGAAAAGAAAAAAAAACAATTAAAACAAAAAATTCAGCAGACATTCAAAAATTGATTGGACATAGGAAATAGGAATGCACTTCGATCGAAAACGAGCCATTCAATTCAACACGGCTACTGAATTTTTAAATCCACGCCAGGTTCGACTATACAAATAACTTGATTTCCCAAGTTTCTTACTGCCAGTAATTACCCTGGATGTAAATAAATAATGCGCACTATTACAAGTTGGCCGAGTCAGCTGCTTTTTCTACATAATTGAATCAACATACTGAGGTTGCCAGAGACAAAAGACTATAAAGAGCGTTAAACAAAAAGCTGTCATTAATTTCCGTCTGGATATATATTCGATTAATCATAATCCCGGCGAGTTGGCTCATAATTCGTCATCGTAAAAGCACTCGTCCGGTTTTGTTGCGCTAACTCAATCAAGCCAACTAGATATCCCCCATCCATTCATGCTCTCCTGCCGCGTGACTGAATTAAAACCGAAGCCAGCTGGGAGCTCGTTCCGCAGATGTCGATACGACAGTCGCGTGAGCGTTGTGTAAGGTCAGGTCGGATGTGATTCCATAAGCCCCGAATGGTGGGACGCCCGACGATGGTGGCGCCGCGAGACTCGTGGGCGTGCGACGACAAAGATGTCGGGCGAGCCGTGCAGCCAAGACGGCTCAGCAGGAGCAGCGCACGCGAGTTTCGCTCCAGTCTGACGGTTTTTCGAGTGCTGCAAACCCACGTCTGACCACATCCCGACTTTTCTACTCCGGTCGGACCGAGTGGTACGAGTCAACGTCCAGGGAGACCCATAGAGCAGTGATCCGCAGGGGAAAAAAGGATCCGGGGAAAAAGGACCGGGACAGGAAAAGGACCAAGGAGCGGCGCATGTTCGGGCGACAGGTGTCGCTGCGGGCGTCCGAGTGCCGAGGCTGTGAACTTGGACAACGAGGATGGGACGAGATCACTGCCACCGAACTCTCGATCCGCCAGCCGAACTGGGCCACGTTTCGCTTCTGCTAGAGTAGCATCGATCGCGCGACCTTCACGCTGAAATTCGCTACAATAGAACGCGCTCAAGGATCTTTGTACACTGGTTCGATACAGTGGCTCTGTAGCTTAACCCACGCAAGCGAGCCCCGAGCCGGTCGGCATCGATCGGATCCTGCAGGCCTCAAGTTGAACGCGAACCCGACGCCAGTCTAGTAGGAGAGTTGTTTTAGTAACGGAGCACGCATGCCCAGTGCCTTGGCGACCAGGACGCGCTCGTCCCGTGCCACTCCGGCGCGCGAGTGGAACGCTGACGCGACACCGAGCGGGCCCTCCGGACCATGAGGTCGCCCCGAAAATCCGCTGATGAAGTGACGCCATGACGAAGTACGGGTTCTCACGACTATGGCGCGCCCGCAGGTCCACCTCCTCTCAGCCGACCAACAACCAGGAGAACAACCCGCTCATGTACGGAGCCCGGTGATGTTTTGATTACACGCACAATTTAGACCACTCCCCCTCGAAGACACGTGCCATGTTACGCTTTTTGGTGTCTCCGTGTCTACGCACCGCTACGAACCTTTGTCGACCCGAACGTACGGTTGTACCACTTGAAAACGGACGTTTTTTTTCTGTTTGTCTTTTAGTTTACACTTGACTTTGAAAAAAGAACACATTTTTTTACAACACGCGATCCATCGGGTCCTGCTTCTGTTCCGCTTTGCGTGTATGGTATTTCAAAAAAAAAAAAAAAAAAAAAAAAGAATGAAGATACGCGGGTCGAGCACGCGACCACCGACCTTGAACTGGTTCGGTGCTTGTTTGCGCTTGTTGACCAAAACACACGCATGTCGAGGGGCTCCTGCAGGGCCCCCGGAGTGGTTTTTGAAAACCAGCTTCGCACCGTTGCTGCTGTGCCGCTGCCAGTGTGCCTTTGTGTTTCCGCCATACGAATGTACCAAGTTGAACAATAAAGTATTGATTGCTCCTGTCTATCATTTGGTTATTTTTGCAGCCACTTTTTTGTTCACTGACCTTCGTCCGTAGGCTCCGTAGAAGAATCTTGCTTTGCGCTCCACCATCGATTTCTTGCAGCCAAGCTATACCCAATTAGGGTACGTTTTTTATGAGCTAATAAAACACTTTATATGACCCGAACGAGTAACGAGTGGCTCCTTTTAAAATGCTCCCGCTCTTATCATCTTAAGGAAAAAAAAGGTCGGCGGGAAGTCCAGGGCAGTGGTAAGATAAGGCGGAGAGCAAATAAAAGGGACTCTTATCGGGGCTGGAAATTTCGTTGCTTTATAACTAACGAAATTGCGGAATCGTGTTTGCCATGAAACTACGAGCTAAGTATTATAGCGCGCAAAATAAATGATGTGACCGATATTCTGTAAGATGTAAGACCTTGTGGTAGAGTACAACTGCGCCTGTATGAGTCGCGTACGTGTGATTGTTTGACCCTAACCTGAAGAGTCGAGTTTTTATTTTGCCCCCGCGAGAGCGAGGGAAGCGCCGAAACCAGATCGGCTAATGTGTCGCGATCACGACAAACTAACGACAGTCACGAATTCGTCCGTTGACAATTCGGTGCCCGATGCGATGTCAAAAAAGACGGAAACGCTCGCTCAGTCGAGCTCAGCCGAAACTTTTTCATTGTCAAATTGTAACAGCGAGACAGTTTGTTCTGGCGAGAGGGCGGTCTAAAAATAATGCCTCATGCATAAGGAAACGAAAAAGCAACTCCGCGTTCGCAACATTGTGTGCCTCAGAATTAGTCATTGGTATAAATAGTTTGACATTTGCGAACGCTCTGTGTACACAGCACAGCAAATCCAACAGCTGATTCCAATCAATTAAACTCTCGCGACTATAGAATTTTATTCATTTCTTTTTTACTTTCGCTTGTCATGATGGTTACAATTTTGTAATTTCAGTCGTCGATTCTTTACAGCAAAAAATAAACTCACAGAACAACATTTAGTTGTAGATCAATTTTTGAAAAATTCTATCAACATTTATTAAATTATACAGTACACGGGGACTAAATTTAAAATTTGAAATAAAAATATTGAAAATGACATAAAATATTGATGATCAAGGAAATTTAATATTGGTTCAAAATATTACTTTTTATTAATTATTATTAGTTTTAAATGTTCATTTATGAATTATGATAATTGATAGATTTTTTTTTTTTTCAGTGTATCAGTATGGTACATTTTGGAATGTTCAAAAAATGAATACAAAAAACTTTATCTAAAATTGATTTTTTTGTTTGAGAAATGATACAGGCGTGAAAATGCATCTGAAATTCATTGGCTGGGAATTCAAAGAAATCACATATCATTAGATAAAAGAGATCAGGATCAGGAAATTAGTTGGCTATCGGTAACAGTATTATTTCGCCGCTTACGAACGAGAGTCACTAAATCAATGAGTATTTAGAGCGCGAAATCGAAGCCAGTATGTGAATTAAATTGAAGTGATTCGCACANCTTTTTTTTCTCATCATCAATTCGCAATTGTGTTATGCATTTGGGCGTATCGATCTGCCTTCTTGACGCGCCTGGCGTTCAAATTGTCGCGAAGGTAATAATAAAAAAAAGAGGCTCGGTGACAAAATTTGGCTCGCCTGGGATTAGAATTGCAAATTGTTCGCCCAGATGATGGCTTAAAATTTCAAGTGGAACGGGTTCCAACGGGTTCCAGGAGTATCGCTTATTTATATGCCGTTGCTCGGGTTGTTAACATTCAATATAACGTCCGAGAAATCCGCTTCGTGGCCAATTTTGTTTGTCGCTCTGGTGATCTAGTTGCTGACCCAATTCTCATTCGAGCGTGTAATATGTTAATGAAACTTGTTGCAGTTATTGCTGCCCATAAAACCCAAACGCTTGAGCTAATTGACAACTTGTTTTGCGCCGACGAAATATTTATTTTCAATCGCTCACTTTTCAACCATCTCAACCAGGTTGATTTGCTTACTCGGCTGATGTACCAGAACTTTGCTGTCTCGCCTTGGTAAACTGAAAAAAAAAAATTTCTTTCTAATCCTAAACTAATCATGTAGATCTGAAAAATCCTAACCTCTCCCCAAATATTTTTCCTCAACTATTTTAAGACGTTGAAAAATAATGGTCTATTTAAATTTACTTTATAACTTGCAACATCATAAATTATTTATTCATTTGCTATCATTCATCTACTCATTTATTTATGAGTTGGTTTATTGATTTATCATGTGTTTGCAAATATTTCACCGGTTGTACAATTAACTTTTGTAAAGCGAGTTTGGAAAAATTTTCTTGCCAACAAAATTGAAATGTCGTAAAGTTGATTTTTGTTGTAAACGTTGAGTGGCTATGAAGTAAGAAAAAATGAGACTGGAAAATGACATTGTTTAAGTATTTGTTTATACCGACCAAAAGGTGTGCATCAAAGTGATGGTATGTTAAGATGTCTTGTATCGGCGATTGCATTACGTGGAGAATGATAATAATGCAATAGGAACGATACTCAACTGGCGCCGTATAGATGAGTTTAGATGTCGCTGTCGATATCGGTTATTTTATGAGTTTGCGGTTATTACTGGTCTCGATAGCATGTGACTCTTGTTCTTATTTAGGTAGCAACGATGTGTACTCTGCAGTTGCGAGTATCGTTTTATGATCTAAAACTGAATGGCGAAGTATCAGTAGCATTAATCTTACAATAAAACCACGGAAACTCTTTACAATAGGAAAATGACATTTATTTTACTTTTTGATAAAAAAAAAGCAAGTTAAAAGTTATGTTTGCAACGTTTTTCTGACTTAAAATAGTTTTTACCACTTATTTTATTTGTATCATCATGAACAAACGGTTTTTATCAGATTTTTTTTTATGTTTGAAAAAGAAAATAACAAATAAAAAAGGAAACAATTCAAATTCAAAAATTATTTTTTGTAACATTCAAAACATTAATTTTACTTTTTATAAAAAAAAACAGTTTGTAAAAATAGTTTATACTAATTATTTTACTTTTATTATCATAAACAAATGTTTTTATATCTATCTCAATAATCATACCTATATTTATTATATTTATATCGATATTTATATCTATATAATGATATCAGATTCTAGATAAATGTTGTTATATTATAACGAATGTTAATTTGTTACATATTTAAATATTTATTTATATTCGTTCATAAATTGAAACAACAAATGTTAAAAATGAATACATTCAAATTGAAAATTGAAATATATATGAGAGTACTTCCGATGATGAGTTCAGTTGGCTCAATCCTAGTTGCCTATTGTCAGGTCGTAAGTTTATGCATTAATGCATACACAACACGATCGTAAACGTCGCAATCCCGTCATAATTCATTACACAATTGCTATACATCGTCGACTGGGAACATTATCGCGCTTGTTTGATTAATATTTAGATCATTTACACCAGTTAGTGCACGCTGACTGTCAATAATTTTTGCTTTTTAATTGACAAGTGTCCTCGCTGACCCGTTCAATTTTCGTCCGACGATTCATCCCGCGACCCACCGATCTGACAGCGCCATCTATAAATAATCCATCGTCACCCGGTCGACTGACGATGAAATATTCATTATTAACCGGGAGCGATTATCTGCAGTGACTCACCGAAATCTCGGTCCGTGCCAAACACGATTGCAGATTCCTGGCAAACCGTTGCGCCTTACTGATACTCTATATACACTTCCACTAACGAAAAAACTGTTACAACCTGACAGATAACGCTGAAAATAAATACAAAATTAAATTTCGCCCGTAAATCAGCGTATAAATAAGTTTCATCTTCAAACGATATAAATCATTCAAATTAGATATCACGGTTTCATTCAAATGTAAGATGATAAATTGAAACAAACGTTGGGCGACAAAATTCGATCACTAATAAACTTCCATCTCAAATCGGAGAAAAAAATTGGAAAGAAAATTGGCCGTTTTAATATTTTGTTTAATTGATTTCGTGGGGGGAATGTTTTGGGACAAATTTTTTTTCCATGAGATAAAAATGGAAGAGGATATTGGAATGTCAATATTTCGATAGCGGTTAAAAGTCTTTGCTCTTTGACGCGAGTATCGTGACAGTTAACTCATGTGGATTACGTGTCGCAGGGTGACAAGAAGCCGTGCCCAGGGAGCACACATCGACACGCATAGACACGGCCGATTAAACAGATTTAACGCTGAGAATGCTTTGACCTGCGTCACGTATGTGTTGGTGTGCTGCTCGGCGCGTTGTTTCACTATGTTTTCTCTTTAACATGCATTCAATTTAACAACACCACCGCACGATACCTGACCTCACCCTTGAATCAAAGAAGCACGCCTAGTCACGTAAATGACAGCTCGCAAAACAATCCCATTTTCCTTTTTTTTTGCAACTGAAATATTATTCATTTTTCATTTGATTTATTGATCTGTTTTTTTTCTTTCGCGTTCACTTGTTTTCTTCAACTGCACTTTTATGTTTCGGAAAAAAGTTGGAAAACAACGCCTAATTGAAACGTCGCGTCCTAAAAAATAAAGTTCGAGTTTGACACAAAATCTGAATGAAATCTGGGGTAAATTCAAATTCAATTCTTTCTCGTAAAATATTGTACATCTTTTATTTGATTTGTTTATCGGTTTTGTTTGTTTCATTTGTTTATTTATTTACTTTTTTGTTGAGTTACAGTCTGTTTTTTTTTATTTTGACAAAATTGGAAAACAGGGCCTAATTGAAACATCACGTTCTAAAAGACAAAGTTTGAGTTTGACACAAAATCTGAATGGCATTTGGGGTAAATTCAAGAAGAAAGTAATTCTTTTAGATCTCAGCTGTTAAAGTTCACGGTTTCGTTTGTAAGCGCGGCCGAACTGATTCGCGAGAAACTTTACGAACTTCAATTACCCGTCTCAAATATTCATAAACAGTCGGTGTTTAATAGTGTATAATTATTTTTACGACCATCCAACTTTTCAGCCTGGTGGGTAACTCGATACGTTAATTGAGCCTGACGTTGAGCAACTTTTGCCAGTCGCTAGAAAAGTCGTCTCATTTTTGTTTCATCCGCTCATTTCCTCAATTCGAAGGTCTAAATTATTTCGCCTTTGATAAATTGATTGATTTTCTGAGATGTATAATTTGCATCGACGGATATGAATTTACCCGGTGTGGTCTAAGGTAACTCGATTAGCCAGCTTGTAATTCAGCCTGATGTAAACACTTGTCAACCTCATTTTCTCGGGTCTCCAGAATTGTCCAAGAAAAAAATTCAAGTAAAAAAAAAAAAAACCACGAAAATGAACTGTCAACTTTTTGACATTTGTTTTTTCACTTTTTTGTTCAATTTTTTTATTTTGAAACTCTCGAACTAACTGGATGAAAAGATCGATCTGGCCGGCACGGTCTACATGAGAAAAGCGCGAGAATGGAGACGCATAAATGGTTCCGTATAATGCTGAAAGAATGTTACTATCGAATGGAACCACGACTCTCGTATGCTTAATTGGCAAACTGAGTTTTGAAAAAAATTGTGGTTATATGATCCAGTAACCTACATTTTCATATCGCATACAAGTGCATATGTCCGTGCGAGTACATCGGCGCATATACATTCGGAACAGGCAGCTATCGAATCAATAGCACACTAAATTTTATAGGCTGAACTTTGCAAACGACGCTTGCTTTATACCCTAATCTCTATACTCTAACTACCATCTGCGAAATTCAACCCGTTTTACCTCTCTTGTGGCTTTCTTATTTCACGATTAATGGATTTTGCAGTCGGGATAACTTTGTTCAACTAACTTTTTTATTTTTCATTTTTGTATTTCAATTTTAACTCCTTTTTTATTTTTGTCTTCCGAACGGGAATCGAAATTGGTTTTTTGGACGATTTTTTATAATTGAAGACTCTGAAATTTGCAAAATCAGGATTTCATTATGAAAACTAAATTTAGAATTATAAATAAGAAGAATTATCTAAAACTGTTATCATAATTTAATTTTAAGATAATTCTTTAAAATTTAAAAATCTGCAAATTAAAAAAATTGTGTTTGGATTAGTAACTATTATGAAACATTTTTGATACCAATGCAGAGTTTTGAATAAAATAGTTTTCTCGGACGATACCCAATTTTAATTATGCCGCAACTATTGCAAATCGATAAATCGTTCTGATCGTTGACTTAAACTACTGGCAATACAAGTTTTTTTTTCTTTTCACTAACTTTATTATTCTCTTGGACATAAGTACAAGAACAAGTCCCATCGCTATTGAAAAAGCTCGCTTCACTCATTGATCAAATTGCACATCGAACTAATGCATTTCCCAGATTTATTATTTTTTGTTACGACAAAAAAAATTGCCTAACATTCATCTATTCATGTTCTGAGGACGAAAGAAAATCTATTTACTTACTTGTATCCGGCCGAGCTCGGTCGGTAAGGTAGAACACTTGCGAGTCTCTGCCATCTTTAGGCGATTCTTCCAAAGCGAATGCAAACACTGAATCATCGGATAATTTTGTGTAAATATTTGTCATGTCGTTCTTTCGTACTCATAAAGTCATGAGGGACAATTTTTTTTTTTCAACTTTGTCATTTATCTATACAACATTGTAAATTACATTCAATTACATTAATTTATATCGATTATCTCTATCGTTTAATCCAAATTTAATTTGAACAATTTTGAAGTTGAAATTTGTGGTAATAATTAATTGTAATTTGTTAATACCAAATTAATTTAATTGATAGAATTAAATGGAAACTGAATGCGACTGAAATTAAAATTTCACATCGATATACAAATGACGAAAAAAAGTATAATTTGCGTGGGTGTTACAACATAATCAATAGAAGCAAAATGGTCAAAAGTAACGTTGCTTATAGTTTGAATGCATTCATCATAAATTATATGTCACATTATATTACCAATTCATTATTTGATTGACGTCGGCATTATCGCACAAATGAGCGGTAGATTGGCCAAAGTCATTCGCACTGAATACCAAAACTATTATTACCAGCCGAACCACACGAACGATTTTGAATTTCAAAAACACGTGCCAAGAATTTAACATCGGCAACAACATAACAAAAAGGGCGGTTTAATTATGTTAATTCGTCGTCACTCTATCAACTTTACGAATTTCTTTCAAACGTTTTTTTTTTTTTTTCTTAGTTTTGAAATAACTCGAATGAAGCGCTTTTTCGTCAAATTATAATTTCAGGACGAACTTGCGACGCAGGAAGAATAATTTCAAAACAACTTTGATGATGAAATTTTTAAGAGACAATATTCTTTATTAAATTGCTCACCAACAAAATCGTGTCGTGCGACACTCCAGTTTAGCGAGTTGCAATTTAAGTAATTGCTCATTATTCGGTACAAAACTCTCGTTTTGTTACTTTTTTGCACGAATTAATTTTTGTCACACCTAGAAACATTTGGATCATTTTTAGATTTTTATCGTCGTGCAGGACATTTTCGTATGAAATTCATTAGGAAAAAAAAGTAGACAATCATCTGAAAATTAAAAAACATTAGAATTTTATTATCTCCGTCCCAATTATTAGACAGGTTTTTCAACTTTTTTTTCGGTTCATTAAATTTTCTTCGCACGCGAAAAGTCAATGAAGGAACAAATTAATTTAATAATTTGATGATACGAAAAAAGGAACGAGTGATTAATTTGTATGTAAATTAAATTTTTTTCGTACATTTTTTTTTCGAGTAATTATTTATGAGAGAAGGAACGGTGCGAAATATGAAAATCATATAAAAACGTTGAAATGAAATAATATCTTCAAGGTACATTTCACCGAAAACCGATGGATTCGCTTGGAAACTTTTAAATCATTAAAATGCAGAAATTATAAGAAACGATCCAAAAGTTTTGACACTAATTCGCGCTTGAAGACAAAGAGTCATTTTCAAACTTTATGATCAAATCTTTTGTAAATAATCTTCCCAGTACATATACATATTAGACAACTATTACTTTCGAACGGGAAAATTATTACTCTCTGAAATGAATACTCAAATATGAAATTCATTTCAAGTCTCTCTCTATCGCGTGCGATTTAAATTCATTCAGTTTTATTTCAAACAGAAATTTTTTTTATCGGAGTTTCGTATGAAAAATTATAAAGAAAAAATATCGTTTGTTCTATAAACAAATTTAATCGCATTTTCTTGAAATCAATTCTAAATTGAATTTTTGTTATTAATTTTTAAAAAACTCAATTGAAATTTAATTCAAAAATTGCAGTTAATTTAAAAAATTTGTTTTCTCGTACTATTAAATTTTTTATTATTTATTAGTAATATCATTTTTATTATTTATTAGTAATTTACTATTACTTTTGTAATTGAAACAAAAACTGAGAAAAATTTTTTTGAATTCATTTTGCACGATAGGAAAGTTCATGCAGTGTTCTACACACCTGTTTGATGAGTGTTTATTTTCTAGAAGTATATGAATCACTTTTTTTTCCTTGATTGACATAGTATAACGCAGTTTTCTCCACAACAAAACTTTACTCGAAATGTCATAACGTCGATTGAAATATGGAAAGACTACAGATAAATTCATAAATGCGGTCTTTTATATGTATCTCAACATTTGTTTGACTGTAAATAATTTAACTACACGGTAAATAAAAATTGCATCGCTTCATTAAATCAGGACTCATTAATTATTCTCGCTTTGTTAAACACATAATTGCTGAACATATTCTTTCGCATTTGTTTCTGCAAACAAAGAATATGAGAAAATGTACCGACTGATTTTATCAATATGCTTTTTCCGGTAAAACATGAACATGGAAATAAAAAGTTTTGTCATAAATTCAAACGTTTCATTTTATTTGTTTGCTCTTTTAACGTTTCAATTTTGAAACAAACAAAAATTGTTTCTCCTTAAATTGTTTTTAAATTTTAATAAATTCCAACAAGTTTCTCCTTATAAACTCTTTGTGCGTGATCTGTTTTGGTTTGCGAAATTTTATGAGAAATAAATATATACCAAATTGAAAGATGAATCCCACAAAGTAAATGTTATTGAAAAGTTAAAAAAACATTATGAATACTTTTTTTTAAGCCGGGATATTCATATAACTGAGGGAAAAAAACTGTTATTTATCAATTTATTTTATATAGTTTTGTTTTTATTAATACGATGCAATAAATAATGAAGTTTTTTCTTTGCGAGTTTTTTATACGAGTGCAAGGGTATTTCAGTATCTTGATGACGAATGAATCGAACCATAACTAAATAAATTTCAACTGTTTTTAGACTTTAGAGAGGATGGAGATGAAAATAAAAAACAAGTTTATGATGATTTATTGAAGAAGAGAGAGATTCATATAGAACTAAATTTTATAATCTGCTTTATGGTATCTTCTTTAAGTTATGATTCTTTAGATTTAGAAAAATATTTTTCGCATGAAAACTTTTAATGCACTAAAAATTTTGTATTTTTATATTAATTTTGTTGTTAATTATTTCTTTATCTTTTTGACACACCTGACAGATCAAAATTAAGAACAGTCTGTGAATTTTCATTCACCACTATAAAAGTCTTAAGTTTTTAATGCCTAACAAAAAGTGCAAGTCGTAAAAAATAATTACATAAATTTTTATAAATCTAGCCTTGAATCCTTTATTTCTTGAATGTAATTTTATTTATATAAACAACTAAAAATGATATTTCCTATTTTTAGAACTTGAGAACTTCAGTTTAAACAATATCAATCCGAAGTTAAGAAGCTTAAGTAATTATTATTATTAATAAAATACATCAAAGTCAAAAGTCCGTAATTTTTCTCTTCACAATTACAGATGCCCTACAAATAGTTTAAAACAAAATGATAAAATCGATCATTTTCTACAATATTTTATATTTTCGATGAAAATTTAAATTTTCGAAGTGAAAATCCACCCATGTAAACAAAAAATATATTTCATAATATACATTTTATATATTAGTCATTTATGAAGCAGCAATAAATTATATAAATAAAATATGAAATAATAATAAATGTTATCAAATAAAAATATTATATTCATATGAAAAATACAAAATAAAAATATATTTCACCTATATTTTCTATATTTCAAATATATCCGTATATATTTTACATAATAGTAATTCACAAATTATTTATAAAGCAGCAATAAATCACATAATTAAATAGAAAATAAATATAAATTTTATCGAATAAAAATATTATATTCATATGAAAAATATAAAATAAAAATATATTTCATCTATATTTTCTATATTTCAAATATATCCGTATATATTTTACATAATATTAATTTAAAAATTATTTATCAAGCGGCAATAAATTATATAAATATAAATGTTACAGAATAGAAAAATATTATATTCATATGAAAAATAAAAAATGAAAATATATTCAGACGTATATTTTTGTCCCTGTTGGCAACCTGTGTGAATGCTTGAAAAAGCCTCTCGAGGAAGATGGGTACGATTACTCGAGCGAGGACGCGGAATCGCCTCGTCATGACTCGTGTCCTGTAACAGTTCGGCGTGTCGTCATTGATGAGGGATCGATCGGAGAGCACCCCGTGGCATGTATCGCGGAAAAGTCACGCGTTCGTCCGTTGGTGAGGCGCGACTCCGCTCGTTTCCCCTCCAACTCGCTCGCGGCGGCTACCAGTCCTGCGGCGGCGGCGGCGGCCTCGAGTCGGCTCGGCTCATCGGCTGCCTACGGCAGTGCCACGAGAAACTCCTTAGCCGCGCTCTTAGTCAGTCGACAATCAAACCCGGGCCCCGGCCGAAACCGCGCCAGTTTATCGCCAACCCAAAAGCGCCTTTTTTTCCGGCCGCGCGATTCCACTTGCTCGCCTCTTCGCTGTAAGATGAGACACTACAGTGGGTGACTATAGTTACGACTTGTTCGCCCGAGCCGAATGATCTCTCAGACGTGAAATCTTCTGTCATTTTGTTTTATGAACCAGTTTTTACCGACCATCTTTTACCAACATCTTTGCAAATTAGTTTTCAAAAAAAGAGTCAAAAAAGATATTCCATTTCTTATCGCTCATTTTGTATTGAAAATTGCCCATCCAACTAACCAGTTTCGGTTAGCACAAAATCACAGCCATCGCCGCTTCTAACGATCATGACGATTGCGACCAATCGCATCGCGCCTATCTCGAATCTGATGCGAGATAGTCCTGCAATTTTATTTGTCACGAAATTGGTGTTGCCGCGGTTCCACAAATTAGCTCCAACGTCCCGCCAAATGGGGGACCTTTTCTTTTCCCTCTCGTTTTATTTACTCTTTCTTTTATTTTTGGTTTCAGTTTCAGACAAAGACCTTTATTGTATGCCACTTGAACTGATTGTTATGTAGTATAGGTTTCTGTCATTGGCGTCACATTGTAATTCTTATGAAATGATTGTTTAATAGAATGCGTTCGCTCCTACAGACGACTCCGATTTATTGCCCTTTTCATATCGTTTGGCAGTTTCATGATTTTTTATGCTCCAATCATTTTGGTTTATTTTTAAACTTTTTTTGTTTGCAGTTTCAGTTTTTCCTCTTTTATTAATTTCAGAATGTAAGTTTCTTTTTCTTTTTGTATTTTTTTTTGTTTTTGAAAGAAAATATATGATTGGATTTTCGGTCATTAAATTTGTACGTAATTTCTGGATTCTATTTTCATCTTATTTTTGAACCGCATGATTTCCTACTTCAGAATGTAAACTTTTAAGATTCTAAATAAAGTCGTGATATAAACTCATTAGGAATTGATTGAACAAATAATCAGTTTTGTAATACGAAAATAATTAAAATTAGTTAATTATGAAATGAATGAGAAAAAAATGGAGGGGGGAAGGAATAAAGTTGTATTTTTAACTAATCTTATGAAAACATTTGTTCGACAATTGTTTGCAAAAAAAAAAAGACAGGAATGATTATTCGAAAATCGGTTATCGTCGAATAGTTTTAAAATAACGATAAAATTGTTAAACGTCCGTGATTTAATTTCTTTTCGAATGAATTTAATCTTCTGTGTAACGTGTGAATATTTTATTTGCAAATTCATCCGTACGATTGACCTAGAAATTTCGCAAAGCTTTCACGAGTAAAAAAATATATATTCAATTCCAAATTCAGTCCAGTGTCTTTCATCTGCCGAAAAAAAAAGTAAATTAATCAATCAGTCAAATAAAGTATAAAATACATACAAATCTTCAAAAAAAAAAAATCTTTTGGCATTGATAAAAATGTATTTTACGGTATGTTTCACAAACAAAAACAATCAATCAAGAACCATATTCATACAATTTTTTTATCCGTCATAATGGAACTCAATTAAAATTGTCGATTAATGTCTTCCATCATTTAAAAGTTAATCCATTTTTAACATTCAGTAACAAAAATTGTATTTGTTTGATTTATCAACAAAACTTGAAAACTTTGTTACCTGCATTATTAACGTCATTTGCAAATTTTATTTGAAACACCTTTTTCTTCGTTGATGCTGCATGTATCAAATTACAGGGCTATCTCATTTTCATTCGCGATAAAATTTCATCGTCGAACATGAAAATTTGAAGAAGAAAAAGATCTCATTAAACTGAAGACCTTTCGGCTCGGAAAACCTCGCGGCTTGAGTGCTGAAAAGTGAAAATCAAAAAAATTCGCGCAATTTTCGCAGTTGAAAACAACATCTCGACGGTTCAGGAGTTTGCTTTCCGGTGAAAAGAGGTGGTTCGAGTGTATGACTTAAGGACCACCATTGATCGTAAATGTTCGACCGTCACCAGAAAAAGGCCGTCATTTTAGGTTTGTTGCACAATTGTCAAAGCATCAAAGTATAACTCTCACATTCTCGAGCATGTCATCCAATTTCAAAAATGCAGACAAAAAGAAAAAAAAATGTTCTATCCGATCTTATGAAATGTAATACAATTATCAAAGGTTTGACTTCTTTTTTTTCTCTTCCTGTTCTGTGCCGAATTTCTGATCTCGATATGAAGCTCCTTTACAATGAATGACTCTTCATATTTTATGATCACCAGGAAACTTGTACTTTTGAATTGGAACCTGCAATGAGAACGGAATTTAAAAAGAATTGTCATTTTTATATTCGCAACAGAAGGAAAATGTATGGTTCATTAATCGGAACTCACGTAAAAGTTATAATTATTGAGTGTGAATAATTCAAAAGAACGCGATCCAGTTGAAAAAAATATGCCCTTACGTTGCAAATTAGGCGGCAAATTTTTATCACGGACGTGACTTTTACACTAACTTCAATCTACTTGTAACGAACAAATTAGAGATGTTTCTTCTCGTGAACTTTTGTATAAACTAGTTCTTTGCAATGTTGTGCACCTTTTTGATGTTCTTAATAGAATTATTATTATAAATAGATCCAACAATGTCACAATTGAAACAGCCATTTATAAATATTCCTTTTATAAACAAAATTGTATTTCTGAGAAAAAAAAATGATAAAATCAATTAATATTCATAATTAATAATTTAACCAACTAATTGAATTATAAAAACTGAATCTCGCGCTTTTAATTAATATTCATTAATTCTAAACCTACAAAAGTACTAAAAACTTTGAGACTTAAATTTGTAATTGGAAAACACTTTTTAGAATTACCAAAACTTTTTCTTTCAAACTCCAACTCCCGGATCCTTCGTATTGTGATCAGAAATCTGCGGGGGCAAAGAAAAAAAAACAAAAACAATAACGTTCGGATGAGCATAATTTCGTTCATCCTCGTCAGACAGTTTTGTTTGTAACAAAAGCAAACGTGAAACTAGTTTTGAAGTGCGGTGCACTCGGTCGAGCGGGGTCGCGCGTTGCGCATGTATTTCGGCACACTTATGTGGCGAATACCGCATAACGGGATTGAAAAAAAAAGGCAGAAAACAAAATTGAAAGAGAATAGAAAGCAGGGCCGGCTGAACTAGCAAACAAGTCAAGGTCAATTTATCCGGTGTCGACGCGTCCGATAAATTGTTGCTAGATTATTTATCGCCTGTCTCAAACATGCGTTCGATCTCGTATCATTAAATGCTCCACGTCCACCGAAGATTATTTTGTTCGTTTCGGATCAGTCTCATCTGAAAAATTAAAAAAAATCAAATTAAATGTTGAAGATCAAAAACTAATTTGAATTTTATAAATTTATACAAAATTAAATTTAAGATTGAACGAAGATTGAAAAACGAAAGATTAAAAAAAAAGAATGAAAAAGGAAATCTGAGGTTTTTTTTTTCTCATGTTTGTTTTTCTGTCCGGAAGATTCAAAGTGAATTCCGAAAAATCGTTTGATTACTTTGAGACAAGGCGCTCACGTTGTTCCAACAGTTTAATTGAAAATGTTTGTTGATGACAAGACAATGACAACGCCAGCCACGTTTGTTTAAAACTAATTATGGCCACGCTGGACTTCCGCTTGGAAAACTTGGGAAACTATCACGTTCTTTATATATTTTCCACTCAATTGAGGCTACTATTTTGGAAACCACGTTTTCAAATCCAAAATTGATCCCCAAAATTTCTCCAAACCAAATTCAAAACAAAAAATAATGTAAACAAGAACTTGAGAAAATCTTTCCAATGAAAATAATTGCTGTTGAAATGAGAGAAACAAAAATTAATGGAAAAAAAAAATCAAAGAAAAATTGAACCGAATGTTTCGTGAGTAAAAAAACGTTCGTGATAAAAATGCATTCTTCAAAATGTAATGAATTGGATAGAAAAAAGTTGGTATCATTTTTTTCAAAATCCTCGCGACCAAAGAAAAGATACAAATTTTCATCCTCATATTTATGACAAATCGCTGAGTCAGCCATATTTTGCGCTGTCACAACAGAAGACATATCTCGCACTCGAAAAAGCATATAAGAGAAACGTCAATCCGTTTTGTATGCCCATCCAATGAGAATACATTTTTTTTTTATGCTGAAGCCAAATAGCCGATTAGAGTGGTGCCACATTGGCCAATTTAAATCAATTATAAAATTAATCCGTCGACCGAATTCACCAACCTTGTTCAAACATCAAATTGACACACATTCACTTTTTTCCGTTTCTTTATTTTTTCCTATTTTAATTTCAATTTTTTGTTCAAAAACAAAAAAACAAAGAAGAAAAAACTTGTAAATAAAAAAAAAGTTTTGACGTTTATCATAATTGATTGTTCATTCGTAGGCCTGAACGTCACAAAGTTTAATCCAAAACGTGTATAATGCTTTATTCACACCGTCAATAAATTCCAATCGTACGTTAAACCCCGAAATAACGTTATTGACAGTAAATATCGTCCGTCGGAGTATAAACGATCGGCAGGTTCTAGCCCGATTATCAACGTTGTTAATTGCAATGAACTGCTCGATAAAATCGATAGTTTTATATCGCGCGGTCGTTTTGGAATTGGCGATTTTTCATTTTCCGGCTGTTTCGTTTTAATTCGATAACTGATTTCGTTTTATAATTGAGCTTTTGTTTTGATTGGCTCCTCGTTCTATCGAACTTTTAATTATTTCCCTCGCTCTCTCGCGTTTTATATTAATGAATTGCGCTCGGGATAGGTGTTAAATTTTATTCCCCACTGGAGAAAACATGTATCTTCATTTTCTTCCAAATTGTTTTCGACCATTTTTGCATACCGTATGAATGCAAATTATCATGGATTCGCATAATATTCCAAGTTCATCTTTTCGCATTCAATGAAAATGCAAATCTTCATAAATATTTATTTACAACAATTTATATCACTTCTTTTTAATTTTTATTCCCGTTTTATCGTCACCGCAGGAGTGTATTTTCCTTTTCGAAATTTATCTCACAATTTATTTTCATTTTTCTTCGCAGTCATAAAATGTTACATCCAGTTAAATGCGGGCGAGTCAAAAAAAATCCCCATCCGTACTTTCAACTAGAAAAAAAAATTTTCCAATCAGAAAATATTTACCCCTCAAGTAGTTTATTTACGCTTGAATTCATAAACCGAGCGTTTCCATGTACAGAGAGCACAATCGCTTGTATTTTTATTTCGCTTCCCAATTGTTCGACTTGTTTACCTTTGGCTTTGAATTTGAATCCCCCGTTCGAGCTTGTATCCGGGGAAAAAAAGTGCAGCCCTTGCGAGCACTCACAGTTTACACGTTTTTGCATTCCAAGGATCCGCACATCAAACGCATCGCTGTTCATCTTTAACGACCCCTTAACCGATCGACGCTTCAAGTATGTAATCTCGAAAATTCGTTACTTTTTGAAAGCATCCGAATCGTCCTAATTGAACGCTCGTCGGTATCTTAATGCAAATCGAAATTCCAAATGGGTGTCTGCGATTTTGATCCGAGTCGTGCGTTTTATTTATATACATTCGTATCAATTCTAAAACTGGTTTTCGAATTAGAACCAGCCATTCCAATTCACTTTGGCTTTCAAAATTTTATTCATCACAATTTCCAAGTTTCTTCCATCTCAAACGTTCTCCGTATTTATTTTTATTTAATTGATTAGCATTTTTTATATTCGAAAATAATTTTTATGAAATTTTCTGACATTTGTAATAAATTACCGATTGGGTTCACTGAACAAACTTTTTTTTTTCGTTGAGTGATGTTTATTTTTTCAAGATTTGTATTTGTAAACAAAAAAGTCACGTTTTATGAAAGTTTGTTAAAAATAATAAATGTCAGAGACAGTGGTTCGAATTAGCTTTTGAAAATTTGAACACTGAATCGGTTGGGCCATCTTTCCTTTAGCAGATAACAAAATTTTTGATATGATTGATCACGCGCTGAATTATTTCACATGTTCCATCAGATGAATCCAAAATTAGACAGCTATTCGGGAGCTTATTTGTTTAGCTACGTGTTTACCAAACGATATTTATTCAGAAAACATTTTTCAAAATAGAAAATTGCATAGGCGTTTCTTTTTTTTCACAATCATATTATTTCCTCATTCATAAAAAAATGAAAACTAATTTTCATTCAATGTTGACTTTTAATGTTGCTCTCCGGGTAAAAAAATGTTTCAATTTTTTATGTAAAGGATCTGAACGAAAGCATATTATAATGCAAATTTGGCTGAATTGAAAGATTTGTGTCCCAGTTTTATATTCTAAAAATAAATCGTTACATATAAATTTTCGACAACCAATATGAATGAACGAGGAAATCATATTTCATCTGTTTTTTTTTTTTTGTTATTCATCAATTTCATAATTGATCATTTCACTGATTCATTTTATATAACTCTGCCTGCAAGAATTTCACCAACTTCTTTCTCAACCTTTTCTAATATTTTTCCGTACCGGATGAAATTTTAAAGATTTTTTTGTCCGTTTATATAAATAAACTTTTAATATTTACATAACGTTTCTGTGTTAAACCCGAAACCTTTGAAAAAAAAAGTGTTCTATCGCTTGAAAAAACTACTTTGTGCTGAAACAATTGGATCATTAATGGTGCCCGAATCAATGACAAGGATGTTCTTATCAATTCCTTCAAAATTATCTCCCTGTTTGAACTCCATCCAACGCTTTTCATTTTCTTAGATAACCTTGCAACGATAAATCCCAAACAATGAAATTTAATCATTAACAAAATATAATCACCTAATGTCTCATCAAACTTCCAAACTCTACAATTTACAAAAGAGAAAAGAAAACCGAACGAAAATTTACAATTAATTTCCAAAGCAGATTCTTCAGCGTTTTACATTAAATTGAAATTAATTGTTCTTTAATAAACGCGATTAAGTATTATGGGCGATGGCAAAAGTTGAAAAGTTGTTATATAAAATGAAAATTGATTGTTGTTTAATACCCACACGGACAAAAATATATTTTGAAATATATTTTACACATATTTTATATATTTAAAATATATTTGTGTATATTC
>JAAMPD010000377.1:0-55973 GCA_025266255.1 Trissolcus basalis | reverse complement strand
GATCAGGGGGGATAAACTGCTCCAGTAGTTACTCGCAATTTTCTAGCTAGTAACTGGCCAGAATTTTCTGGCCCAGTCGAACTGGCTCATATCTAACCAGTAACTATTTTGAACTGGGCAAAAACTGATCGAATTTTTACTTGGGTAAGTGTGCTTTTCGGGTAGAAATTTTAGTGGACTTCCGAACGGATAATATCTGTGGCTAAAAGGAAAAACCATCAGTTGTTATAAAATGTTATAAAATGTCAAGAAAAATTATCAGTTTAAATATTGTCATCAGCGTTATAAAAAAACCAATAAATGTAACAAAAATTAAATCCCTATTTTGCATCATGAGTGATTTTTGGTTTCCAATTATGAAACAACTGTTATGCTCTTAGAACTGATAATGGAAATTAAAATATTTTTGCATATCCATATATAATTGACAGATTATGAAGTGGTATTTGTAATCCAAGCGTTATATTCATATAAATTAGTTTTCATCGGAAAACAATCAAATGCTAATAACAATTTTGTGTTTTCGAGGAAAGTTTTCTTCTTAAATAAAAAAAGAAGATAAATTTTATGCGAAAAATTTTCCGACCATTAGCTCTATTCAACTTGATGAAAAATAATATCAAATGAATTTTATTTGTAAAATTTTATATCATATTAGATACTCGTATTTATGCTGTACTAGATAGTACACATTTTATACTCACTCGTATCAATAATTTTGTTTCAGTACCCGTAAGTAAATAATATTTTGTATACCCGTACTATAAAACATGGTGATAAATAAAAAAATATTTTCTTTATTATAAACAATTTTAACCACTCGACAGCTGATAATAGACACATTTGTACTAAAATACAATAACTTGGTTGAATTTTACAAGAAAGGAGATCTGAATCGAATTAAACAGGCGATGCGATCGAATGGTTAAAATATCTATAAAAAGTTACACAAGATTCAATTAAAGCATATAGAATTAACGTACATGTCCGAGGAAAAATTACTGTAAATGCTTATTTTTTCGCTGTAATTGAATACAAAAAAATAACAAACTGCTGTTCTCGATATTCCTGATATACTTCGATAAAGTTGTGATTTAGTTGTGCTTATCATAGCCTTAGAAAGTAAAATTAACCACCTGACACTCTCAAACAAAATTTTTAATCGATATAGAATCAATAATCAATGTACTTACGAACATCATCAAAGCGATGGTTATTGTCAAAATTGCAAAAATACGTGCAAATGTAGCTACTGAAAATGTTTTTTGGTATAAATTGAAATAACTGTATAAGAAAATCATAATGTTTATTTCCTACTGTATTCATGAGTTTTCATATAAATCGAAATGTATTTAACTCTAAAGATTCTTGGTAATCACGAGAAAAATATTTTACATTATTTTTTAACTTTGAGTCAGTTTCCATAGATTTTTCTAATAAGTTTAATTTTTCTCTAGAATATAGTAATATTTATAAAATTGTAGAATCTTCTATTATGCTGATGTAACAGAATATGAAACTTGTTTACCTAGCATGAGTAAATAAAATACAATTATGTGCCAAAAAAACTGCCAACAGTACTTCAAAAGAAAAACTCGCGCCTAAACCGATAACAAAGAGTAAAAATTGATATAAATGTGTTAAACAGAAGTCGAATTTAGTTTTGGTATTTAACACAAATACAGGATAAAAAAGTCGAGTCGGCAATTCAACCGATGTCATAAAAATCGATAAAATCACACGGCACATCGTGATAGAAAAGTTGACCATTTGGAATCCAAACATATAAACTATGAATCAGTACAATAAATAAATTTCTATAATTGCATTTTTTATTAGAAAATATAAAATGATTAAATATGTTATACTAAACTCAAATACAGGTGAATGTAAAACTTTAGTTCGTCTCTGAGACATCTCATTTTGGTTCCATGTAAACTGGACTTGTCATGAATCTTTGGTTCGTGGTTACTCCAATGATTTTCAATGCACTGAAACAATCTCCTGATCTAGAATAATTATATCATATAAAAATATATATTTGGTAAATTTTTGAAATTTTCTCGTAAGAATCAAGTAAATCGAGTATATAATATACGTTTCCATCATACGAGAAAACGTGTTTTTATACATACATTATTTTTATAAAATTGAAAAAGAATGAAAGTAGACATATTTAGAATAATTAACACGTTCACGACCATAAAAATCACTTTAGAATACAAGCTATCAAACTTGGCATGTTTCCAAAAAAATATCTGTAATAACAATAATTGGAAGATAAATATATAATATTTAATCATACATATCAAAAAAACTGCACAATTGACATGCCATTTTGTAATATAAAATTGACATCATAGAGGTGCAAATAATAAAATTCAAACCGCTCAATAATTTACTTTTAAATGGGTACATATTGCCAACAATCAAAAATAATTTCATGCATCTCATTTTATCATAACCAAACATTAAAAAATGTTTTGCCATTTTATTTTCTGTAATTATGAGCAATCTCAATTTTTTCTATTAAAAATATAAATTAGTCTAGAAAATATTAAGTTAGTCTCATTTGACACTTTGCAATAACATATTCACTTTATTTTCACGTCATATAATATTTCATAAAGAACTGTAACTGTACAACACTTTTATCAAACAAAATCAATGCCTATTTAATAATTTCACTCATTCGACAAATCATATCAGGAAAATCTTATTCAACATTTGTTATAGGTTTTCTCATGAATATTATATGAACGCTCATTATCTGATCACTTCTAGACGTACAGTTTAAGTGACGAATTTGAAAGGTTGGTGCATTATTCATAAAAAAAAGTAATCACCACACGTAATAAGGAAATTTTCATCTACATCGATCGTTTTCATTAAATATTTTATCCTCGCAATGTTTCCTGATTTTTGCTTCCCAAGCATTGAAAAATTGATCGTAAGAACCCTTTTCTGACTTTGAATGCATACTAAAATATATACCACTTTCTTATTACAGAAATGATTCAGTGCATAGTTTACCTTTACAATCAAACGTATTTTGTGCAATAAGACTTCAAAAAGGCATCCTTTGAATGTGTTAACAATTTTTCAGTGAATTTCAAGAACAAAAATTGTACATTTGCATTGGGTAATATTAAAAAAAAAGTTTTCCACTGTCAATCAACATGCGTTAATCAAGCTACTTCATGACTCTTTGTTAAACGTACGTAAAAGCTACTTCCTATAAAGAGGGGGAGAGGGGGGGGGGGAGCAAAAACGCCATAAAAGTCAAATCAATAAAAACGTGACGCATAATTTGAACAAGTATTCTAAGTGTTCGTATAAGAACGCAATGCATTGCTTCCGAACACTCCATACTTGTCTGATAGAGGACGAGGGTCACGAAGAGAAGAAGAGAAGCAAAGGGAGAAAAAAAGTGGCTCGAGGCAGCAGCGAGACAATGCATATCACGATACCGCAGGCGGATCGGCGGCGGACCAAGGCCCTCTTTTCTCTCTTCTTCTTCCCTTGCTCTCCGTCGCACTCAGAGGCAGTAACGATGCCCCCGGGCGATATTCCGTGCAGCGATGCCTGCACGGCTCCGAGCTAACGATAAGCAACAAAATGAAATATTAATGAACCCTGGTGCCCTACGCACTACTCATTGCCGCTAGGAAAGCTCTTTAGGCGAATATGCAATGGACATTAAAGCACTTTGCATTAACCAATGCGAACAAAAATTGCTTCGTTTCGAATAACAGCCGCATAGAGTACTAAAAGAAAGCTCCATCAGGCGTCAATTTTAAAGATGCTAAAAGAACTTTGTATGAATTCTGCAATAACATTTTTTTTTGTTTTTGTTTTTTATTCAAAGCACTTGGTTCTATTTTTATTTATTCGAAATGAAATTGTGTGTCCAAATTTCAAACTACGAGCGGTTCTCACAGACGTCAATTCGGATTAGTTCAACTGCAATAAGGAAGATTGATCAAACTCGCAATTCATGCATTTTTATATAATATTGTTCGCAAGTTTTATGACACAATAGAGTACGAGCTTTTGGAGGATCCTGCTGCTAAAATACATAAAAGCTGAAACACCATTGAGAAAGTTATATGGAAATCAGCTATCGAATTTCATCGTTGGATGATATTTACACAGGATACCTAAGGCTTATATATAAGTTCGATAGCCTTTGGAATTAGTTTTATAGCGATGGATGTGTGCAGGTGGACGAGAAAAGGTAATTTACGTACATCAGTTTGGTGAATCGATCTGTTCTTTTAGTTGATGGAAATTTAATAGATTATTCGCTCTATCTAATGTTGTTTCTGCAAGCAAACTCTTTTGAGTATTTAACTCATCCGACACACCGGAACCTAGAAAATTGATTAATTCTCAAAGAGGTGAAAGTTGTGAAAATAATTGTACTGATACAAGTGTTATTGCAAGTCACATTTTACTAGAGCTCAATCAAAATTTATTTTTGCAGCTGGAGCGTTGTATCTAAGGAGGTATCCATCAAATTAAATGATTTTCAAATTGGTGACCAGTAATAAACTTCTAAATTGAAACAAAAACAATTATAAATGATAGACCGCATGTTTTTATTCATAAATGAATTTCTCAATTGAATCATTCCTAAAATTGCAAAAAACGAGCATTCTGTTTAAAGATGTACACGTTTGTCGGAAGATTATGAATTCTTCAAATTATGATAACAGTTGGAAACTAATTAAGATAACGATAGTGTTAATTCATTCAAACTCTGTAAACCTCATTAAGATAAAAAATTATAATAATTAAACATTCATAAACGTGTATTCAAATTTTCCATGTTTTCGAGTTTCATGAACGCGCATTTAAATTTTCCATGTATTCAAATTTCGAAATTGTCAAACAATTGCCAAATCAACAATTTAAAAAATTCACAAAAATATATTTGTTCGTTATGGACGATTTCGCATTATTATTATTATTATTATTTTTATCTTAATGAGGTGTTTTGTACGACAAATCACGTTAAAAGAGAAGACAATTGTAAAGCATTTGTGTTTTACAATAATACAATTTCCATTTTTACATGTTAAGAATGTTTACAAAACTGATGGAATTTTTTTATTTCAGTGTTTCTAAATTTGGCGTAAGCTTATAAGCTGAGTAACAAGTCTCGCACGCCCCAAATCACGTGTGATAAGCCAGAAAACGCCAACTTTTTCCCCGGAGTCATCGATGTAAACCCTGAATTAAAGTTATCATCGATGGAGCCCGGTTGATAAAGTGCGTGCTCGTGAAGCGACTGGAGTGCGATGAGCCCTCGCAGATTAGACACCGAGAGGGCGACGGGAAAGAGAACACGCAGGAGAGAGTTTGTGGCCCCACGCCGTATGAAAATAAGTTCTGCGCGGCGTGGCCCCATCGTGTCAGCGCGTCTCGACTGCGTTTGCGATGAATGCAAAGTACCGCGGGCGATTCCCTAATTGCAGTGAGGCGGACGCCGAGAGAAGAGAAGACGACTCGCGATGAATTTCTTTTCACCTCTCTTCGGCACTCTGAGATATATATTCCCGCCACAATGCATATTCCGCAGCACTTTGTGGCGCTTAGTATGGAGAACGCTCGTGGAGAACGCTCGTACGCCCCCGCAGCCACGGCTATCTGGTCGAAGCGCACGATCTTCACGAGTCGCCGGAGGTCGCGCGATCCGCCGCAACCTACCCCGGGGCATTTTGGCAGAACCAAACTTACGTTTCCACGTCGAGATGTGGCGCGCAATTTCAGCAAATTTCCCGTACATCTTTGCCACGACTTTGCTCAATTTACACAACCAAGATGTACTTTGTCCCACTGTTTACAAAGATTACACGCTACGATTGTCGAAACAAAAATTCTCAAAAAAGAATATATGAAAGCTCCACTTTTTCTTTTCAACCGTTATACATATCACGTTGCTACCCAGTTGATACACTTCCAATTCATGATGCACTTTGAATTACGTCGATTACAAGACCCAGACAACAGAACAATCTCGCATTTGAAGTCATGTTAACAAGGATCCATCTTATAATTACCGCAGCTCTAGGCTTGTTGTTGAATCCTTTGTTTGGTACCAAATGCATCAATTAAATTTGACACGAAGATAATTAGGTTACCCCCAAAAGTTTCGTCAAAAATATAAATTACAATGGCACATCTATATTTCATGTTAAATTTATTCATCGAAATGAAAAGTGTTGGTCAAATCAACTAAGTGGGTAGTAAGTAAAATTGAAAAAAATAGTAAGAGAGAGAAAACAGACGATTGCACAGTCATTATTTTTCCTCTGAAAAGTGCATTTTAAAATGAAAGAGGACAAAAAATTATTTGCCACGGTGAAACGACCTTGCTCGTCCGTCTGAAAGATGTACCTTAAGCAAAGAGTTTTTCGGAGAGCATCCCTAAAAGATCCGCGGTCGCTTAAACGATTTCGCCCAATCTTCTTTGCTCGCACCACTTAGTCTCCCTCAGTCGTTTATCCCGAGCTAATGGCGCAAAGAGAGGCTGTGTGTGTCGGAGCAATTTTTCCGGTCTGTTTGATCATTAAGAATTGACGCCGATTCTTATCGTCCGCGAACGATCCCATTGACGCTGCGAGGCCCGGAGCTCTGTCGGGCGCCCCACCTTTGGTTTTCGCGCTTCATTCTCATGGCGAGCGGTTTGCACTCCTCCGCGGTAATCTGACCCGTCGTGGGTGTATGTTTAACCTCTCGCAATGGCAGGGCAAGGAGAGCCGGACGATCACCCACGCAAGCGAATGTAAATTACCGGAGGCTGTGAATCATTTTGAGAAGAGTCAGCAGACGAGCCCGCGGAGCCGTCCCCACTATCCTAGCTTACGTAAGCAGAGCCGAACACTCCCTGGGAAAGGCCGTGGGACTCATACGCTGCGGGCCCCGACTCCCACCTCACGGGCCCGACCAATAACGCTGATTAGGTGTTTCGACCACGAGGACGCCCCAGGGCTTCTCGCCCTGGCCCCGCTGGGTCCCTTTTTTGTTCGAACAATTGACATTGGAAGGCCGTGAGAGAGTTTTTATTAACCGCACAGATCAGCCCCGGGGGCGATATCCCGGTATCGCAGCACTTTTAACTCATTTTAATATCGTGCGGTTTAGGTTTAGTAGATATGCGCGGCACGCCTGCGAAACTCAACAAACAACGAAACAACAAGTTCGACGCGATGTATGCCGCGCGTCCGGACTTGAGATCGTGCAGAAGAGCGCCCGGGGCGCTTTGACCGCGGAAACCCAAATGGATCGTGAAACTCGAATTTTGCGTAAGAGGTCTAATCGAAAACAATCTCATCTTTTTTAACCCCGCCGCGGAGTATAATAGTTTTGAATTTCTATCGTTAGTCGACGGGTTGTTCGCGGATATATCGACGTGTGCAATTTGTTTACGCGGCCAGAACGAGCGTGCCAGTCGTTTACATTTCATTACCATGAATTATTTCTAAACTATTTATTCGCAAAGGCGATTTGCGTTTGGGTCCGAGAGATTTAGTTTAATTGCAACGCTCCGAGCTAGAAAGCACTGTCAATGCAATCGCGAAAATATTTCGATCGGGAAAGTTCGCGGGGTTCGCTCATTTTTTCCCCCCCTTTGGTATATTACCTCTTTTGGTCCTTATGTGTAACACTTACATAAATTCTGAACGGGAAAGTGGGATGCGTTTGCGCAACCAGATGAGTTAAACATTGATCTCCACTAGAATTTACTTTTCTTTTTATTCTGCCAGGAAAAAGTGTTTCGCAATAGGGACAAAAATGTATCTAACTGAAAATTACATATATATTTCACAAAATCTAATGCTGTAATAATATTCCTGGATATTGCTAGCCAGAGTAAAATTACGCACTGAGGTAGCAAAAAAGTGTCTTGTTAAATCAAGAAAACTTAATTCTATATCGTAACTCTGTATCAGGAAAATGCTGAAAACTCATAAGAATGATGTTGTTCAAAAAATAAAAACCTATGTTCAGTTAGAAAAACTAAAACCTGTCTCAAATTTAGAGGATGTCCAAATTCAAAATATTCAAATATCTTGAATCGAATTACTAATTTCTGATAGTACTTTATAATTTGATAGTACTTTAATTTTAGAAACTTCCCTCCCGGATGAAAATATATCGGCCAAAATATATTCTATTTTATATTTCATAAATTTATATAATGGAATTTATAAAAAAATATAAATTAAATATTATACTTATTGTCGGAATATATTTTGTTTATATTATAGAAATATATTTTCGTCTGTGTGAAATTTTCTTTATTTCTTCATGAAAAATTATCACACGCCAAATACAATGAAAAGTAAAATTTATTATCACCAAAATGTAAATTACACTTTTGCATAAGACCAACCCGATGATTATTTCGGGGGATAGGGGTAAAGTGAAATAGTTAAGCTCAAGAGATATCTCTGATTACAGGCTGTCTCCCCTGGATCATATCTTTCTTCACTTCCAAAAAGTGCACTACATCAGTGGAAAACGGAGTTCAAGATAAATCAAGGCAGACGGTTTTTTAAATATAATTACTTCGGCGCAGTCATTCCAAGGACGTGTAACAAATTGCTGGACGGGCGTACACCCTTAATCAAGTCACCGAAACAACTGTCCAACATTCATCGTGAATCAAGTTGATCTACGTATATTTCGGGTCATTCGAAAATGGATCGACAGCTGTTGACCGCGGGCAATGTGTGTGCACACACAAGCTCTCGACGCCAACACGACGCCGATGCGTGAGCATTTTTATCCGCGAAGGGTATATAACGAAGGGGGCCTTGGGCATGACATGACCCGTTTCAAAGACACCCAGGACCAAAAGAAAGGATGTACGCCGCTGGGAGCTCTGCAAAGAAAGAGAAAATGGCGCGGAGGGAAAGGGTGCGCCCTAAAATATGTGCCGCCCCGGGCGACTCTCGGACTCCTCGTTACATCCTGCCGGGCGCCCGCGGCGAGAGCGAGGCTCTCTGTGTATATCGTATGATACAAAAACATCGCATTATTTTCTCTCGGCGAGGCGCTCACGAAACGAGAACTAGAGATCCGAGTGTCCGCCGGGCATGTGACCACCATTATATACCTCTGCCCACCTTCTCAACTCCTTACTTCCTTCGCATCTGCAACCGCCTCCACTCTCTTACTTCCTAGTCCTCTCGTCTACACACGGCTATCCACAAATTGCGACTTTACACCAACGTCGCGCGAGTCCCGCTCACAATGTCACTGATTTCTGTTTATCATCTCATGCAAGAAACAAAAGATACACATTTCTGTTTCAAAAATACGTTGCGGAAAATGTTTGCATAGGAGTCTGAAGAAAATGCCTCTTTCAAATTTAAAAATTTCAAGTTTTTTTTTTCGTTAAATTTTATCAGATTTGGTATTTTTTTAAAATTATTCCTGTGAATAGTTTGCTAATGATTGTTTATATTGAGTAGTAGAAAGGGGAAAGTTGAATTTTTAATTTTTAAATGTGTTGATAAATGAAATGAATAATTATATAGTGGAGAAACGAAAATTATTTCTTGATGATGTGAATAGTTAACAAGTGAATTATTAACAAATCTCTCCAATGGTTTTTTTTTGTCTGGGTTTTTACTTATTGACACATAAGTATCTGCCAGAAACATTTGCCTTGGAATAGCTGATACGAAGCAGATGTATTAGTTGCGAGTAATGGAAACAAAACTAATACCCCAAGGATCGTTCACGTCTGTAATTAGTTAGCCTATGAGTCGGTGTGCTGCAGCTGCCATTATTTACCGTACCTAATATAATAAATATCTATTTGTTTCTGTAAATTTATCCTCCTAGTCACACGTCAAATATTAGTAACATTGAATCCGTCAAAAATATACCAAAAACAACAGAAAGAAAACAAATCAAATCAAATTTTCAAACTAGTTCACATTTGAATTATAAAATCCTACCACCTCAAAAAAAAATCTCACATTCTGATTTGTACAAGTTTTTCAGTTCGAAATTGTCTTGCAGTAAAAAAAAGCGTAATTGCAACACTAAAACAATCAGGGCAAAAACATCGACATGAAAATTGCGTCTGGTGGAATTGGTGCGGCGAGAACTGTTAAAAGTGCGAAACAACTTTGAACGTCCAGACAGTGTGACATCTTTTTTGACGTCAGTTCCGCCGCACAGCATTGTTAAGGTCATGCGTCAATTTGTCCCTGGCAAACTTGGCGTTTATGTATGCGAGTGGCGTCGCGCGCGCGGTACCCAAACTTGCCTGGGGCGCACTCGAACGATGTAACTGGCCATGGCTGTGCCGGCCCGCGGCCATATCCAATACGACAGAGCGCTCTCGGTTCCTTTATATATCGGCGCTTGCAACTACCCCATTATATCCGATGGCCAGTGGTATCGGCGAAGTACCAACTGCGGCGTTACTTTACGACGCGAGTGCACACGCTGCAAGAGTGTTATCTCTTGCAAATGCGTGCACCGAAGTAACTATTACGATATACTGATTTAAACCGCGCGGGCTTTTTCATTTCTCCTTTTGTATCCCCTCGTTTTATGGTTTACTTTATTTTAGCTTGTAATACAATTTCTGACGAAAAATTTACAGTTTGAATGTTACGTGTGTTACTCTTTACTGCCAACGAGAATTGCCTGGATGAACGAATTTTCGACATACTAAGAAAAGCTCTTCAAAATCGCATTAACAAAAATGTGGACTGCAATTTTTGTAAATCAAATTTTAGTTTCACTGAAAAAAGATTTTTATGGACGAGAAAATACGGGAAAACATTTTTGAGAGTGAACTAAAGTTGAAAATGCCCACAGAAAAACGAGGAATAAAATTTAGTTGATTTAGAACAATTCAGAACAATTTTATTCATTGGTTATAAAAATAATAATGAAAATAAAAAGTATGACAATTTAATTGATATATGTTTCCGGGGTTTACGTTTTAAGAAGTGAAATTGTATCAGTTCGACCAGTTCAACTAATATTTTCATACAGTTTAGTCTACCAATACAACAGGAAAACGAATTTCTGGATCAACATCATCGACTGCTTTACGTTTACTCAGACAAGAGCAATAACACTGTAAACACACGAAATAAACTGAGATTAAGCGAAAGTCGAAGATTTTTCTACTTGCTTCTACTGCCGATCTACTTTTATATTGTCCTTCACGAGTGAGCTCATTATGATCCCATATATGATGTTTACTTTTTAAACTCAACCTTTTACAGACAAATAAATCATCAATTGTTATAATTTTTTTATAGTTTTTCTTTTTCATTTTTCTGTACGTTAACAATGAATGCAGTATATTAATATAAAACGTGTGCGCCACTCGCAATTGTATTTATTTTGAAACACGGACTTGTGATTCATTCTTATAACTGATAACAAAAGCTGACCTCAATTATAATGTAACAAAGAAAAATTCATAATTAAAAATTACCAATTTTTTTTTTTTTATCACAAGCATTACTTTTCGTAATAGAATTTTTAATCCAAGCTGCTCGCGGCGTTTCATTATAAAAGCTTCATTGAATTTTTAATAATCTTCCGCGTTAGTTTTTTTTTTTTTTTCAAAATTTTTCGCATATTTTGATGTTAGACAATTTTTATGCACACATCTCTAAGCACCGCTATTGGGAACGCCATAAGGGATGCGGCAAACAACGAATCGGCAAACAAAAATTTTGTCAAATCAAAATTTTTCGTCACATGCAGAAAAATTTGTAGTCCAATAATTAAGTTTCAAAAATATCGTAATTCTAATATCTAAAAAACTGAGGCACTTGAATCAAAACAATAACAGCTAAACAAAAAAGTATAACATTAGAGGAGAACAAAAGTGCTACCAAGGCATAAACAATCGTTTGTACAAATTACTCTTTGCCACCGGCTCTTGCCTTATCAATGACAAGGTCGAAAGTTCAAAAATTGCAAAGTAAAGGAACTTGCAAAAGCGTCGCGAAGGTGGGAGCGAGAAGGCAGCCGCCGAGCGAGCGGCATCGGCTTGAATCAGTTGCAGCAGGGTAGTTGAAGTGTGCGAGTCGCGCGAGCCACATCCGCACGTGCTCTTGACACCACGTGCATTTGCTTTGGAGTCGGATTTGAACGGCAAACATAGTCAAGTGCATTGACAAGTGACCTGTGTGACTACAAGTGATTGGCTCATTATTTTGACAATTAACATTTTGAAATTTTTTTCCTTATAAGTTCAACAACAGTTTTGAACCCTGGACACTAGTACAGCCGTCAACCTGGAGCCCACTTGCCCCAAACGGTATGTAAAAACAAAAGAATTAAACATTGCCAAAACAATTAACATTTATTGTCATTTATTTATTTTCATATATTTTTGTCATTTTAATATGTTAATAACTTTGTTGTTTCAAACCTTTATTTCATTTTGATTTTTGTAGTTTTATAATATACTGAAACAAATTAAAATGGTAATTTGACATTTGATATAAATTAATTAACACGTCAGTCGTGGATTTTGTAATGTTTGGTTCAATAAACATATAAATGTGCAAATAATACCTGAACTAGTTTTGACTCAGAGTGATAATCATTTTGTAATTATTTTGCAACAAAAAATATACTGTACTGTGGAGTTGCAATGACACAAAATTAACATTCTTATGAAATTACATAAATACAATGATTGTGCTCATAACAATTCGTTTCAATAATTCTTGTACATGCCGTCTACTATTTGAGAAATGTTAATCGAAATGTTGTTTGTTCCGCAATCTTTATTTCGCACTGTCAAAATCGATAAAAAATGGCCCCAAGCGTAACCTAATTGCTGAATAGTCGTCATTGTTGTCGAACTCAGTGTATTTTAAAAATGTGAGTGATTTTCACTACGAATAGTCTGACGTGGGGAAAAATGAGCCGCTTTTACGATTGTATCAAAAAGCTTTCACAAGCTTCTAATGCCAATGTTTTTCAAAAGTTTCGATCTGAGTTGAACTACTGTCTCATTAGTTATACATGTTGGACTATTATCGCATGGCTCGTATAATGAAAGAGACGATTATCCAGTCACTTATGGCCTATCATTAGCCACTCATCCGACTCCACAATGTAATTAGAAGACTCGAACCAATTCTCATAAATGGTCCAGTCAATAACATCAAATTTTCTACTTCATTTGAAATCTCCAACCAAAAAAATTACTCTGACAAAAAAAGTAACTGTTTAACTTCATTTTTCATTCGTACAAAAAAGTAATTACTGATTCCGACAAAATGTTTGTAATTTATAACACGAGTTTTTTTTTTTTTTTTTTTGCATTCCGTTTTCCATTTAATTATAATTTGATATTTACAAGTTCCATTATGTCGAACAAAAATGCAGCTGAACCAGAACATTTTTTCGAAATTTGATTCTCGTCGTGAATTAACGACCATGCAGCACCAACTTGACCGTTCATAATTAACCCGGTCCATGTACTAACATTCCCAAGACGGTCTGACATGTAACTGTGATTCGAGAGTATTTTATCTTTTATCGTGTAGAGCCAATCTGTAGGCGAAAGAAATCGCGGAACAACGCCCATAAATAACATTTTTGAAAAACTAGCTCGTTTTTCTGGACAGATGAAAAATTTTAGCCCAGCGTGGTTCGCGACGCGATTACACACGCCACGTATCAGGATTTATGCACGCCGCCAAGTTTTGTCGCTTGTACGCGTGTACCGCGGCAATAATTAATTGAGATAAGCAGTACTGCATAAATCGATGAAGGATAAAACTTGGCATCGCGCACGCAACGAGAATAAATCTTGCAGAATTTTTCTTTTCAACTTACGCGATAGTTAGAAAACTTGAATTCCCATCGCTCTTGCGTTCTATACTCGGTTTTCCTTTATATATATTTTTTCCATTTTTTTCGGCATTTCAATTTTCGTTCGTTGTTTCGTCACGTCTAAACAAAAGCGACGTCTCTCATCCTTCGTTCGACATTGATTTTTACAGCGTTGTATAAAGTTTATCGTAAAATGAACCCGACCGTTACAAAAGCGCAATGCAAAATAAACGAATAAACCGGAGGAATCAACGGTGTATGCATATTCATATTTATAATTCGCTCGTAATATTAACAAATAATTCTAGATTATTATTCATAGTTTTAACTCGTTTAGTTTCATAACGGAACAAAATGGTGAAAAAAACAACAAGATGGAGTTGTTTTTATTTCTATTAAAAAAAACGTTTTGTTTGGCAACGATTGAAAAACCGACGTTTACAATTTTTCTTCGTGCCCGATATTTGCCCTCCTTTTCATAGTTATTAAACGAATGAAAAAGCTAAATTTGCATACTTTGAAAAACGGGCATTGTTGATTGAACAACAAATTACGTTGGCGATCAATTTTGCAAAAAAAATCGAACAATCTTTTCGAAAAATTCATTGAAAATCTCATTTCATAAATTCGAAATAAAATTCGCGCATTCTCATGCGTTGGCACAATATTAGCACAAGGGCTCGATCGATTGGGCAAATATTTGAAACGCGAAGTTGGTCCAAATAAAATTTGGCCCCGAACCTCTCACGGTGTGTCTCTTTGCTGCGAAGTTTCTTAATGTCTTTTGTGCGTACGGGCGTTTAGAATTCGAAGAAGAGCCGGAACGTTTCGAGAAAGACGTTCATCGACGCGAAAAGTTGCCGGAGCGTCCTGGCGAAGGGATGCGGAGAAAACGGGAACTGCAAAAGCCCCGTGGGCTGGCCGGCGGCGCAGACACGCTCTGCAGTTGCCGTAATTAGAACTCAGCGCCCACGGCGATCAGCCCTAGGCTGACGAGTCTCTCGCGGACCGAAATTATTTATGAAGCGGAACCCAAGAGCTGAGAGCTTCAGCCGCAAATATTTTGTTTCGCTCGTCCCGATGGATCATAAATCACCGGAGAATTATAATACGGATCGGCTCGTTTTTCTTATTTGTTATAGCCAAATTAAATTTTCAACGGGCTGCAGAACTGCTTTGAATATTCAATTCAAAGGATTCTACGTTAGCGAATTTCATCTTTTATATTCGCCAAACTCGTCTTTTTTATTTCATTTTCGCTGTTTGATTCTGTAAAAAGGACATTTTGGAATTTACCGCCCAAGGACGACGCTGTTTACCACCCAAGGCCAAGCCCGGGGGTAACTCTTGTTCAAAACATGGACACAGACGCTATATATATACGACAAATAATTTAATAAAATGTTGGATATTATTTTTCATCAAATTAGACGACTGTCATATTTATTTTAAAAGTATAGTATAACTGAATTTTAAACTTTATAAAATATTCTATTTTTTGATTCAAGTTCTCGTAATTTGACATTCAAAATTGAAATTTCGTACATCGATAAATGAATTTTAAAAGTCATAGTTCAAGCACATTTGTATTTTCAAAATTGAATTTTCAATTTTCGTTAGTCAATATCAAAGTCACAATATTTCGGGTTCAAAATAACATGCTAATGAATTAACTATCACATACTGTATTTAATTATGATAATTAAAGTATATTAGTCCGCCTTAATTATCATGTACATTAAATTAAAAAAATTTTAATTTAAATTTAAAAAATTGAAAAAATAAAATTAAAAATAAAATTAAAAATGTTTATAATAAATTAATTATGGGGATGAAACAGTGTTTACAATTTTAATTAAAAAGTTTCAGGTCAGACCAAAATGAAAAAACTGCTTACATTGGACGAACGAAACATTTTATATTGAACGCCACGCATGAGTTGTCAAAATGTATCAATTTATGAAAAGAAAGTGTTGAAAATTGGACAGCGTGGACGGGGGTTAGAATTTCTGTTTCAAAGTTTAAGTAGGTGAGTAAGCGGTTGCAATAGACCACAATGAAATGGAGCAAGACGTGCACTGGCGCGTGTCGGGTGTGCCTTCTATCGTCTCGTCACATTGCGTGTGACGGTCTATGCGTAACATTTAACACATTTCAATAACGATTTTTCGTTTTTCAAATGAAATTTCATTTGAATAAGGTAAATGCAGCGGCGAATAATGAGAGCTACCATTCTGAAACAAAATAACTTCCCTGACAACTATGTAATGTGTGAAACATTTACATAAAATTTATGCAAATCTAAATCTTCATTTTCCTATAAATTTACATAAATCGTTAACATTTAATCGCACAATGTCTGAACTTATAAACGGATAAGAAACGTAATCATTGGTTAATTTACTGAAACATGAAAATTTCAATATTCTTATAAAGTTTATGTAAATAACACAGGATAGTAAGCAAAAGTGTTAGATTTGAAGAAAATTGTTCTATGGCATATATATGTTTATACAGAATCCATAAAATTTCGACTATACGAAGTTTGTACATGAGAAATAAGAAAAATAATGAAAAAGAAAATTGATAGCTTTTTTTTACAAAATGATTGTCTAATCTTTAACCTTTTGTCTTTACTACTACCGTGTCCGCAACTTTTTTTTGCGATTTCCAAATAGGCCAAAGTAATAGACATGCAAGACACGAGTCAGGCGTTACCGATTGCTAAATTACTATATCTCGTCATACCTTCTATTCGACTCTATACTTCCTCTCGAATGATGACTCTTTAACACATGTCTACTTCGAAGCGCATCGCCTTTCAGGAGAAAATACACACTTTGTAGAATTACAAGTCGTAAACCCAATGACTTTTCAATAGAGGTCGATTGAAATTTCAAAGTAATTTTCAAAAAAGGTCTCCAATTCTTGTTTCTATCGTATGTATGAAAGCGCACTTTTCATTCTATCCCTTTCTCAAAATTTTCAATTTGTTTGGAAACCAATCACGTTGGAACGAAATTGATTTCAATTCCGCTCCTACGACCCGCCAATCAACTGGAAATAAATGTGGATACGGACGCTGCGTGTCTCATCACCTACAATAAACACATCCTGACCCCGATTTGCGACCAAAACTCTTTGATGCTCGACAGTGTGCAATTCATTCGCGTGTAGCTTGACGCGAAAACGCCAAATTCAAGACGCTGTCAAATATTCAAATCTTCTACTTTTACTTTAATTTTTGAATTGATATTTTTATTATGTGAATAAGTTAATATTTAGTTATTGTATTATTTAAACCTCCTGTATTTCATATGCGTATTATAATAAGAATTCGGCAAGTTTGATCTTTTATTTTTTCTGATATTGAACAATTTTTCATCAAACATTATGCGCCTTTATTAAAATCGTTCAAATGTTGAAAGATTCAATATTGAACAAATTCGCAGAATTCCCCTAATTAGCTGAATTCTTATCAATACGAAAATGAACAACAAAATAATTACACGCAGAGAAAAGTTGTAATAATTTATACCAGAATATGCATAATTTGTACTGAACTGTTTTATAAGTGAGGAAGAGAAATTATTTTGAGAAGAAATTATCAAACTTTTTGGTAGAATTTGAGAAACTATTTTATAATAATGACCAAACGTTTAATATAAATTATTCAATTTTGTGGTATTTTTAACGAAACAATTTAATAATTTTTATCAAAGATGGATTCTGTCCTTCAATTATTACACGTTTGATAAAAATCATACAAATTGTGATAAAAACTATTGTAACTTTTTCTCTGTGTAACTTTACAGAATTAAAAAAATTGTAGGCGACGCGTTTACGTAAACGCACCGCGAAAAAAAGAACACTTTACGCGCCTTCAAGCTTCTGACAAAATGTTAGCAAAATATCCTCCTAGCAATCAAAATTATGGCATTCGTGTTTTCCGTCGACAGTTCATTGGAAGATGAAAAAAAAACAGTTGAATGCATTATTCAAAAGGCAAATTAATTTGTAGCTCATTAAAAAGCGAATTTGTTGCATGTCCCCGGCAAGTACCGCGGTCATTGATTTTACCTCTTCGGGATACGTCCAAAAGTGCGAAAAATCAGTAAGCCACTCGGGATCGAAAAGCCGTTAATAAATTGGCGACTACCAAGCGTGGATCGTTTGCGCGCACAAGCCAAACCGGTCGGCACGCGCTCCATTCTCTCTCTATACGAACAGAAAAAAAACATGACGCGTTTTATTTCTTCGAACGTCTCATTATACGTGAGCAATGCGCGCGAATACACTTTTTACTCGTCTGTTCATAAAGACGTTTTCGCTCACTTTTCAAATGTCACGGATCAAAAAATATACATTTTCCCTAACTCGCTCGTTTTATTTGTTATATTTCTCAACTCTTAAAAAAAAATTTGTACGATATTTTGAGCGTTATGTTCTATAAATATGTAATATTTATTGCTTATATAGTTCAAGTTTATTATTTTACGGTAATTTAAGTTCTTCGGTATAAAAAAAAGTGGTAACTCCGATTAGCTGCAAAAATTGAAACTAATTTGAAAATCCATCAGGATGGTTCGTTTTAATTCGAAGCAAGCTTCAAAGAGAAACGCGATTTCTTGGCTAATTCAAATGGAAATTGTTTGTGCGCGATCAAGAGAGAAAATCATTATTAGAATGTTTGTAAGTCTGTTCATCCAAAGGCAATTCCTAAATACATATATGAACTCGCGCCAAACTGCGCTCAAATAAGCAGGTACATGACGAATTAGCGTGTTGCGTTCAATTTAAAGCGCGTACTCAAGGAACCTAATTGAGCAACATGCTATCTCGAAAAAGACACGAATCGTCCAAAGAACCACATTCGGCGTTCGTTTGTAACATCAAAGAATCGCAAACTAAGCCCATATTGAGAAACACTAATAGACAAAAAATAAAGTTAGTCTCAACAACTGAGTGAACAAATTTGTTTCATTTGTTTCGTTTGTGCATGCTTTTTTTTTGCTTTTTAAATTTCGAAACTGGAATTTTTGAATTACAAAACTAGATATGAATTGAAAAAATAAGTAATAATAAAAACTTCAAATAATTGTGTTGTTTTTTGTTGTTGTAATTGTTATGCCCCAGGCATAACTCAACTTATTATTAATAAATAACTGAGGCTTTTTAAACAAATAAAATAACATAATGAAAAATTAAAATTCGATCATTTGGAGATGCGGCAGATATTCAACAAGTTCGATCATAATTCCTGTCGTGTTTGCGAGAATCATGCCGGATGGACAAATTATGCTAATTTGCTTACAATTTCGCAAGGACCCCACTCGGTGATGTAATTTAAACGATTACAGAGTCGGCCGGCGAAAAATGCGCACATCGAGTGTGTTTATAAGCGCTACCGTTATTCCGTCACGCAGAAGGGCTGACACGGTGGCTGGCATTATCGCCGGCAAAAGATCCTTGTCGATAAAATTCAGATCTGCCGACTTAATGAAGCTCGTCGTCGTGTCGTCCATTGGGAATCGGCGTCCTTTCAATTCGAAAACAACTTGGGATGCACGCAGTGCGAACCAACTCTCGGCTTAAAATTTATGCCCACGGCTTACGAAACACCCGACGTCCAGCAACTATGTCAGATTTATCGCTGATGAATGATTGGCCGATTTACATTTTCACCCAATGCAATGTGTCCAACTGCTGCAATTTTATTCCCATCTTTGAATGTATAACTTTTCTTCTTCGCTCGAAGCAAACATTCCCATAGTTGCAAAATCCAACTGCAAAATTGCAAAAAATCATTTTAACATCATTTTTAGAGCACACTGTTGATAAATCTTCAAAAACTGAAATCCAACCCTAGTGAAAAGGATCATATATTGTCCATACATAAAACATATATTGACAATATATTATTTGAAAAATCATATATCGACAATATATGAACAATATATTGACCATACATAGACAATATATTGCCAATCTATGAACAATATATTGATTTTTTTAGAATATTGCTAATATATTGCCAATATACAGTCCATATATGGTCAATATATTATCAATATATTGCCAATATATTATCAATATATGGTCAATATATTATCAATATATTGCCAATATACTGACAATGTATTGTCAATATATTGTTCATATATTATCAATATACGATTTTATGAAAAATAATATATGGACAATATATGATCTTTTTACTAGGGAATATCTGAAACAAATTTTGGGGAAAAAATTATTTTTTTAATTTGTACAATATTTTTTATTGATCTGTTTGTATTAGGGAATTTAGTTTGAGTCTATAAAAACAGGGGAAGAAATAACTGGAACAATGTCTCGATGAAGCCATGGGCAACCCCATAAATGCGACTGAGCGCTCGACTTATCAACCTCTGGCATTAAGCGATACTCAAGCCAGTCCGAATAAACGAGCAAGAAGTAATCGAGGCATTTGCATTCGTACCATGACCCGTGGGCCGAAGTTTTCTTGTATCCCACACTCGGAATTTGACCCGCAGCTAAATCGTTCGCAAACCCTGCACCTAATAAAATATGTAATACAATGTTATATGCCGTGGCACTTTTCGTCCAACCATTTTTTTTTTTTTTCTTACACATCCTCACGTCGATACTTCACAGTTCAAGGTGAGAACGTTTTCATGAAATACAAAAAATGACCCATCATCAATCCATATTTGTTCGCATGAAAATAATTTCAATATAAAAATGTTTGATGCAACGTGTAATATAAAAATGTTGGTACAAAAAATTTTGACGTCGAAATTCTTCATCTCAGATTTGTTTTATTTCTTGCAAGAGGGAATGTATTCAAATACCGATACCATGTTCTGTCATCTAAATAGCTGCAGCATAACGCGCATAAACTTCTCTGTGCAACTCTCACATTGTATCTATACAGAGTTCTACGTTCGCAAAAGTTACTCGCTGAGAAATGACTCGGGGATATTCGTGCCTCATGTGGGCTGCCTTCAGGCCGGCACTGTACAATCGTATATCGAACGTTTTCGTGAACAAAAGTATACGATTTCATCTTATGTAGATAGTTATCACGTTAATCAATTCAATTTTTAAACATGTACCCTACAAAATTATATTTCGAAAGGATAATGCAAACCAACTTTTACAAAGATTAACATTGTTAACAACATTGCAATTTTTCCACTCTTTTTGCAATTTTTTAACTTTCTCGTTATTTCATTTCAAGCTTGACTTCACTTGACATGTAAATTCCAATAAAAATCTCCTGACGTTTTAAATTAAGACACCTGACATATCGTAATTAAAATTCACTAGCTTTTTTTATAATGTTTATGAGTGAAGATATTAGGAACTTAAATTAGGTACTTTTTTTTTTTGTTCAAGATACAAAGTTTTTTAGTAGTGCACTTTTATTTAGATTTATGGATCACTTATGACTCAGATCTTACGAAGCTCAAATGTAGGTGGATTAGCAGAAAAAGGTTCTGAAAACGAAGGACCTCGCGGATACATCAACGTCTCCCGCGGCGATCAGAAAAGAACCAGTTTCAATGCTGGAAATAATGGCTGGGACGAGACTCGCATCCTTAGTCGGACGGAACTTAAGGGCGCGCCCGCGAGACGCACCGGCATGTAACGCATACGTGGGTGGATGAACCGCGCGCACGAACGACTTCGGAAGATCGTAAAACGTTCGCGCGGCGTGATGTCAAAACATCGTGATGCGCACAAATAAAGCGTGCCACGGGCGATACGTGTGCAAGAACAGGACACGCACACGCTCTTCTCAGACGACGAAAGAGTTGTCTCGTAAATTTCGCGCGAAAAATTGGAAACGCTTGACTTTTATGGTCCCTTTTTATTTGCATTATAATAGCCTAATTTGAATTTCTTTATTCATTTATTAGGACCATTAAACGTTTTATTTTCGCTGTTAATTTGTATAGAATTTTTGTTTTTTGTTATCACTCAAAAAAAAAAGATCAGCCAACGAATGAAATTGTTGACATAAAATGTTGCATTTAAAAAATGCATTAAAAAGTGCAATAAAATGCATTTATGATCCTTTTTGAGAAAATTTTTGTTTTCTTGTAATTCTGGATTAAAAAGAATAATTTTACTTTCGGCGAATTTGATCTTTTTTTCTATATTAAAAATTTTTCATCAAACATTATATACCTGTGTTTAATTTTTAATAACAGAAATAAAGCGCCTTTAAACAATCTATTGAAAAACTGAGATACTAAAAAAATGTTTTTTCCTTTAGCAAATTATTTTTTCTTCGCTAGAACTTGTTTTGCAATCCTACGGGAGAAAACAAATGTTGGATCTGTTTTGTTTCAATTTGTTCTTCTTTCTTTTGTTTTTATTCGACACAAAGTGAGTACCTTGCTAAGAATTTAATTAGTCCAGTCACCTCTTCGAGTTTCTGAAGAAAAAAAGAGGGAAAAAATGAAGAAAAGCAAACCCTGTTGAAAACAAACAAACGCGGTTACGAGGGGCGAAAAGACGAACAGAACATATTAATCGCTAATCGTTTGCTAACGATAAACGGAAGAAACGCGCCGATAAGAGACTCAGGTGCTACCACAAAACGAAAAAGAACATTAATTTTGCTATACTAAAAAAATATCCCATTTGTTTTTGTTATTTTGGTTATTTTTGATATTTCAGTTCTTTAAGGTTTAGCAATCTATAATATTTTTTAATCAATTATATATGATTTAATTAATTTAATATCAGATCAAATTATACATTGTAACATCTCTAAAATAAATTATTAACAAAAATAAGTGGTTATTAATAGGTACATGTCGGTAAGTGTTGGAGGGTCACTAATTGAATCATTTACTATATCTCGCTGGTTTTGATAAAACATCTTTTGATCGCTTTTGTTAAAAAAAAAAATACAGCACATTGTCGTTTCAGCAACCAAAATCGATCTGTGACGGAAACATTAAAACAGTACACACCCCCGGCAAACCAAACAAACTTTGGTCGTTTATCGATACACAAAAAGTTGTTTCGCTATCCAAACGACAATTTTCTGTTCAACCCCCATGACCTTTTTTGTAGCGACTCTTTTTTCATTGCACTTTTTGAAATCGACTGTTTGTTTGTTGCAGGCGGAAATGTGAGGCCGACGGGAAGGAAACGAAAGCAGATGTCACACGCCAGCCCAGTATGTTCCCAAGTGCTCAAATTAAAATGAGGTAATTTATCTGTCCGCGAAATTTAACTCCGCGGTTCAAGTGGAAAAACTTCAAAGCAACAGCGAAACTTGATAAATTTGTGCTTAATCGAATCGGATGATTAATTATTAAAAAAAAGAGAATCTGCAAATGAAAATTATCGTCTGAGAATGTGTATCGTTAGACTAATTTATTTCCTATTTTACTTTCTCTTTAGCTCGTTGAAATGTGACGATAACATAAATTGCTCCACGGGATGTATTAAATCAGTAGAGTTTATGCTTTTTCAACATCCAATCAATGTGTGCAAAGAAAGTATATGAAAGAAACCGAATGTGAAACAAATAGGAAACTCAAAATCCTTTACATACATCGATACTGTTTTTTCAAGCTCTGGCTCGTTTAATTTATTTCAGTAAAAGAAACTTCAGATAAAATAATGATTTCGCGTTTAAACATTTTATGCAATCAATGAATCGCTCGTTTGTTTGTGCACGGTTGATTCTGATAAAGGTCGACAGGAAATTAAAAGTACGGGTACTTTTGGGCGCTGCACAATATGCTCGCTTATGTTTAATGGCATACCAATTAATTGCATCTGTAATAAGCAATTACGAACAACTCATTGTTTTTGCTGGCAATAATGAAAAGGATAATCAAATAGTACGTAAATGAAAGTCCTGACAAAATAGCATTGAGCAGCAAAGTAACACTATATGTTAACATCAATTTTATGTTATACACTAAGTGCACTAAGTACACTAAGTATTTATTGATAAAAAAAATACATTTCACCTTTTTTGTTTGTTTGTTTTGTTATCTATTAGTTATTTATTTCATTTTAATTACAATTGTGTTTTGAAGGTAAAAATTTAAAAAACTATGAAAGTTATTATTTTATTTCGATTGAACAAAAAAGAATATATTTTTCATTTATCTTGTGAAAAACTATAAAAACTTATAAAATAAATTATCTACACGACTCCCAAAAAATGATTATTTTCAAAAAACTGTATTGAAACAATGACCATGATTGATATCTGTAATGTTAGCCAAAATAAGCAATTTCAATTAAAGTACATCAATAATAATAGAAACTAGTCCTTTATCGATAAATTATAGTTAAGAAATAAGAAAACAATAAATTATCAACATAAATAACAGCTTTGTAAAGTTTGAAAACAATTTTTTTTTTCTACAAAAATCTGGCCTTTAATTGACAGTAAAAATTTTAATTTGAAACGAAAAAAACAAAGGAACGAGGACTGACCGTTACATTTAAATAAGATCCCGTTGGAACTTTTATTTCTGGAGGATTTCCCTGGCATTAATCATGGTCATCACAAAAAAGGTTTTTTTCTTATGGAAGTTTTGCCATGGGCACCAAAGAGTAGCTGTTACATGAAAAAATAATAAGTTTTATCTTTAAGAAATAAATAGCTGCTAACAGATTTAAAAAATGTCGTTATCGCCATACCTAAGAAATTTTTTTCCAAAAGTTGTGCTTTTTTTTGACATTGAAAGATACTTCTTAAAATTCGAACCAAAAATTTGTTTTACATATTTCGAAATGAACTTTTAATTACTAAAACATTTTGATATGCGTCTAATGAATTGTATAATGTTGAAAGTATATTTGTTAGATTGCTGTCGCCAAGCAGTTCTCCGGCAACGTCACCAACGATGTCGAATTCCTCTTCGCCAACACCGCCAGCTACAGCGGCACCTCCTGCTTACAACCAAAAGATAACCGGAATTCCCTGTGTCGCCGCAGCACTACGTTACACAGCGCCAGTACATATCGATGTCGGTGGCACGATATACACGTCGTCTCTTGAAACTTTGACCAAGTAATATAATCTTTCCTTTCATATCAGTAATTCACTTCCAGTCAATCACTTTTATTTCCCCATTTAATTCTTGATCATTCTATCCATTCTGCATTCTTATTTTGTATTGCTGTTTTTGAAGTTCTCATCTACCACTATGCAATTTTCACATCTGAGTTACCTGAAATTTCAAATCTGTTAGTTCAAATAGAAGAGCAAATATGAATTTTCAAATTGCAATAACTCATTTCACTGATAACCGATAATCCAATTCTAAATTCAATTACAACCTTGGAAAGGTTAATTAAAAGCCAATTAAGAATGGTATTTACAGTGCCTTTTGCAACTTAGTTTTCGTTTCAATGCGTTCAACCGATTCAAGTAATAAATATACTATGGCTGCTGGCCGGGAAACACATTACGTATGATTATTCCATAATTTACAGTCGGTGTACTGTATTTTCTGAACCGATTTTGCTGCCGACTTTTTGCCTGCCACTAAAATGTGTAGTACATACTTTTAGTGCTCGTAAATCAGTCCTCAAAATACATCACTAAATTATCTAGCAATTTCAACAACAAAAAATCCCAACAACTATAATTTTTTATATTTAAAAAAAATGTTATGTCAAAAAAATTTTTTTAAAAATCATTTCAACACAAAAATATTACAATGGAAATGAAAATGTATGAATTATATGAATTTCTTTTTATATGATTGATCGAGCGCAAGTCGATTAATTTTATTTCTCGATTCAAAAGTTGCAAGATTCAATCAATCAAGCAACAAAAGTTTACAGACAATAACAACGAGAGAAAAACTTCGAGAAGATAATTTATAAAGTTTATAAAAAAAGGTCCAGACCCGGATATTACACGACCTACTCAACCTTGTTTTCATCAGCCGGAAATTAAGGCGCCGAAGGTTCATTTTGCATATAGAATATCCAGTCCATTAGAACTGATATGAATAGCGATACGCGAGCAACGTCACAAAAAAGCAACGTGCGATGATTAATAGATTTGACTTCACGCAACAGGAAAAGTTTTACCTTGCAAAATTTGTTCAAACTCATTTACATCAATTACGTTGTTTTATCCCGACGTTGTGCAAATGTTTAACAACGTGTCATTACATTTTTTTTCCTCCTTCGTTTATTTTTTCCTTTTTTCTTAATGCTTTTGAAAGAAATCATTTACATTGAATGCAAGTTGCAAATTGCTCAAGATATACAAATGAATTCAGATCGAGAAACATCTGATTATGCGAGACCGCAATGAAAAAAAAAAATTTACACAAGCGTCGCTGATTTATTACCATCCATAAGTGTAAGGTATACGCTGCACGATTTGACGACTTTCTCGCGAATCAATTTCATTCCAAAGAGAAATCCTGACACTCATATTGAGCGGCGAAAAAAGAAATAAAAAATTGTTCAAATTGCACTTGCAATAACACATAAAATATCGCAGATGTGACACATTTGTGTCATTGCGCGCGAAAATCGTGAATTTCTACGGCTTCATAAACATATGGTTCTCTCTACGCAGAAACCGGCCTTTGAGTCTCGCTACGCTTCGTTGCAGCACATCCCTCCTCATTACGTACGGTTAACCTTATTGTTTCGTTCAAAGTCGCATATTTCAGAGCCTCTTTCATGCACATCACAATTATAAACATTCATCCCATTTTACATACATTGTAGACACACTTTCAAATAAAACTTTCGGACATTCAAGTCACATCTATAAAAAGGGTATAATTATTGCCAACGAAAACTGTTTCCTATCACTAAACTACAATAAATTATACCCTCCATTAACTCTAATCTTGGAAACGAAAAATTTCTAATTAAAACTCATATCTAGTTTCAGAATTATCTAATAATTGCAAATATCAAAGTCCAATTTTCATCTGGGAGTTTTCTCTCCTGCAGCAGAAAACAGGACATTGAGATCGGCTGGCGCAAGACACTTCTCTTCTCGAGCGTGACCAAAGCGGCTACTAAATTTCCACGACTAGGTGGTACGCGGTATCTCGCGAGCCGATCAACCGAACGCCGGATCGCGCGGTTGCACAATTTTTTTCGTCTGCGTCGCGTGTTTATTTTGCATCGGCTATCTCGGGCCGCTACACGCGCACCTGCACCGCACTCGCGTACGTCTACCATCGGAAATTAATTACACCTACCACGGCTTCTGCCGCGCCTGATAATTTACAACCGGTATAAATTATTACACCAGGCAAACGATTGAAATTTAAACTGCAATCAACGGTTCCAAATTGATCCTCATATACGAAATAATCATTTTTCTGGCTCGTTTGTTATAGAGGCGCTAAAATGATGAGACGTTAATAGCCTGGATGTAGGATGTACAATATTTTGAAATGTAGTTGATTTTAATCGGAACTATATATGGGTCATTTTGACCCAAAATAGAAATTTAAGAAATAATCATTTTCATTCTAAGAAACAAAATGTTGTCATAATTTGTGACTTGATTCGTTTTTTTATTGATTTATTGAAATAACTGTACTTATAGGGTGAAACCGGGTAAAAATTATCAGCCGGGTAAAATCGATCACATCAAATTATCAAACAAATAAAAACATATAAAATTGTTTTTAATAATTTTTATACTGCAATAAACATCTAAGGAACCTATTGTGTTACGAGAAGTTAAAAAAAAATGTTACTGAAAGTTTTCATTTGCTTACATAAGCTGATCATTTTACCCCGTTTTACCCTATAAATGTAATTTAATATTTTTTCCCCAGACAATTCAATATTCAATGAAACAATAAAAGTTATTTTTTGCAACGTTACAAAAAGAAGACAAATATCTTAAATATTGAATAACTTCCTAATTCAAGATTTCCAAGCATCTTAATCAAGACACAGAAATCCTCATTGAATAATTCTTATGGCGACTTAAAAACATCAACAAAATATATCTTGATGCAAGTCCTACATGAGGGTTAAACATTATTATTTCCTTTTAAACTGGCAAAAGTGATCGATTGTTTTGCACCCTTCCTTATTTGGATTTTAAAATGCAACTCACTAAGGTTTACAAGTTTTGAGACACTGAGATGCGTTTACACTTGCCCTAGGCTCTCTGCGGGGGTGTAATTTAGGCTGGACACTCGGGGTATAGATAGATATACATACAAAAGCAGAGCAGGGATCTGAGTGATGTGAGCCGATCGTTTAACGTTTTCCCATAGCGAGCTCATCTGACCCGGGATCGGACCTCGGTCGGGCGGCGCAGTGGGCCCAGGATGCCCCGCGGTAATCACGGCTCTCGTCCTCTCCGCCCCCGGTCGGTCCCGTTTCCTCCTGCCTCCCCTTCACTTCCGTTTCTCCGTCGACTTTATCGCTCGTTCGCGTTTACGCCTCGAGTCCTGACTCATCACGCTTACAAACTACCCACGAACAACCAAATTTTCGACGCTATGATAATCCGGGCCTCCTTTTTAATGCGACACGCGCAGTCATGGATTCAACAAAATTAATCATCCAAATTGGTATTTACATTTAAGCGTCAATTTATGCGAGAATTTTGCGTTCGACTTTCAAGCCAGCCTGGCATTCGTCGCATTCCACTCGTTGATGACTTAAACTCGATCGACGAGTGTCGATCAAAAAGGCGATCAGTAATTACGCTTTTGGGACGGCTTGTCAAACCTTGTCGCAAAGGAATGCGAGCTTCGTGGGAGGACAGCTTGATCAAGGCACGGCCGAGTTTTTTTCTCTCTCCTGCGAAAGTGTCAACTCCGTTGCGTCAGTCCTGTTTGCACATTGGTATGATTGAGTTTTGTTGATTAAATGGTTTCGAATTTTTACAAAATTTGTGCCCCGAACAGCCATCATCGAACGTAAATTGCAGTTGATTCTCAAAGTGCATTTTATACTCAAACTGGGGATAATCGATAGCTAAGAGATAATTGCTTTGTGTTTAATCTGCGAATTTAATTTGTCGAGACCGCCTATGTTCCAACTGAGATGTCTATTTTAATTGGAGAACCCTAGTCAAAGTAGCACCATCCGTGGGAGAGAATTAAAAAATCCAACTCTCTCTCGGTTCCTCCGTTAATTATACTCATCAGCTTAGATGAAGATAAAACGATGACATTTACTTTTGAATAGAATAGAATAGAAACGTGATCATCCGAGGACTCGAACCCATCATTTCGGACTACAAAAATTGACCCGAATTGCTCTACCATCATTATACCTTATCACAGTCTTTGACAACTTGGACACGAGTTCAAACGACCTCTGTAACAAAAAAAAAGTTAATGAAAAATCAATGAATAAAAGTAAATAAAAATTTAAAAAGAAATTTCGAGAAAATAAACGAAATATACCTTATCACAATCTTTGACGACTTGGGCGAGAGTTCAAACAACCTCTAAAATGAAAGACAAGTTGATGAAAGATCAAACAGAATGAAAGTGGAGGGTAATTTTTGAAAAATGTTGAAAAATTAAATGGAATGGAATTTAAATAAAAAATGTAAGGTGTTCAGGATTGCCCACCACCGTCGCCACATATCTGGCACCATCGGGGCTCGGTCTTTCCCCCATCTCACGACGTGTACTCATCCACCCCGCGGTATCTCTCAAGTCGTATGCCTCAAGGTGCACGAAGCCGTCATTATTATACGTTATCGCAAAGAGGAGGATACAGTATGGGAACCGGCCCAAAGGTACGCGCGTCCTTTTCTATTTCGATCTGTCTCTTTTTATCCTCCTCCATAACGCACGACCCCAGCGTCTTTTTTTGACTGTCTTTCATGCGTACGCTCATACGTCACGACCTTGAACCCAACTTAGGTCAACCAAAACCGAACAAAAGTTCAACCTAGATCAATCTTATAATTCAAACACAAACAGATCTTCAACAAAACTGCAACATAAACAGAACGTAGAAAAATCTGCAATTCAATCTCTGAATACGAATAAATCAAGATGGTACTTTTTGCAATAGATTGAATCTGAAACCTATTTTTGCAGCGAAGTGAAATGTTCACTTATTCATATCTAGAGAGAATCATGACGGAAACGAACAAAATAATCCTTTTAAGGTTTCATAAATGCTACGAATGCAAATCGAAGGAAAAAAGATCGGGTCGTAACAACGCGACTCGTAAATATAAACACTTTATGACAATCGCTTTGAATTTAACGACACACGATCTTCGGACAGAGTTGTTAAACTGACATACAGCAATGTTGCATAAATCCAAGCGCTCCTCTTCGGGATACATTCATTCGCGATTCATGCAACCAGCCATAATTCATCATCAGATGCTCATTTTTATTCTACACAATGGCGAGGTCTAATTAACATTTCATGTCCGCACGTCAGGCGTAATGGCTTTTCTCTAATTGACTCGATTCAAATGCTTCCCAACGGCCGAGCCGACTTTCTAATCCCCGGCTAAAAAAAGAACGTCCGCGAATGACCAGTACCGAGTATCTGCACGATGAAATTTAATAATTGCCATTCACGCGAGCACTTTCTTATAGACGGTAGCTCGCTCTAAGCAAGATGCAAACACGACCATGAATAGCGGTAGTCCAGGTCGGTTAATAAGCCTGACGTCTGTCTCGGTCCGGTTGAAAGGAGATGTGATCTGCAACGAAATGTATAACAGTGATTTACTCAGGCTTATCAATCAGATCGTTGTTATCAATTCAACAGAAAGAACATAGAAAAGGAAGGAAGGAAAAAATTAAAATATGAGATTTAAAATATAAAAAATGATTCAAATCACTTGAGATTATACCTCAAAGCAGGCTGCAATTTTGTAATCCATTTCTCAATTCGAGCCTTGGGGGAGCAATGATTTGGATCGATTTCCTTGATCTTGGAGGAAATTCGATTACGATTGAACGTCATCAATTAGCGAAAAAGCGTCGGGCTCGAGGAAATCGCGTCTACGCGGCAACAGCTGCGGACCGCCGGGGCGCGTTCGCCCCAGGTCTTTTGAACAGGTGCCAATTCATGAATCACCTGCCCGCGGCAGCTCTCGTCTTGTTGATGGCAAGGAGATCCACTCGAACGGTCTTGTGTGATTCGCATTAAGGCATTTGCTCGCATTGTTCCAGGTACCCGGATTCGAGGCTCGCTAAGCTCTTCAATGGCAGCATACCCATTGTCCTGGACTCGTTGAAGCAGCACTACTTCATCGACAGAGACGGCGGCATGTTCAGACACATACTCAACTTTATGCGCAACTCTCGGCTACTGATACCTGACAATTTCGCTGACCTCGACCTCCTCCTCGCTGAGGCACAGTACTTTGATATTGCTCGTATGTATCACTTCTATCTTAATTAAAAACATTCTTTTTACAAATTCAAAAGAAAATTTTTTGATGGTAAAAAAATATTTGTATTTCTATCATGAAATTATTTTTCTGTTTGTTTTGAAATTGATTTTTAACCCGTAACCAGTTTTGTTTATTCAAATTTCAATTTCAATTTATATTGGCCCTTTAACATTGTTGCTTTTATAGACAAAAATTATACGTCCATCTGAACGTTTTTAAAAAGGTAATTATCACTTTACAGCGCGAACAAAAACAACAGGTGTTCGTTAGTCTGTGACGTCAAAAGAAAAATGATTGATGTCAAAATGTATGATGGATAACAGATTTAATTGGTAATATGAATGTTCATGGATAATGAAGCAATTAGCCATTCAAATATTCCTCCTCCCCCTCCCCCTTTTTTTTTTACTTCAATTTGATCTCCACTGTGACGTTAATGGTTGACGGAAACTATTGAAAATCGTTGAAAATGTGGGAAAAATAAATAAAAGGAAACAAAACTAACGAAAAAAAAACTCATCAAAATTCAAAACCTCCAATGTCCTTCATTCTGCACAAGTTTCGTACAATCCAACTAAATGAGAATTTCGCAAAGTTTTGGATTAAAATTTCAACCCCGATGCTTGCCAATCAATCTTGAAACTTTATATCAAGAAACCGAATATTCAATTATACAAAAGATTTCTTAATCTTTATTCAGTTCTAAATATTACCAAGCGTTTATGTGCAAAACAAAAAATTTTAGTATTATACCTCAACACTAAATTTAAACGAAAATAAAATCAATCCAAAAAACTCGCCCAATTTTTAACCATAAAACTATACTCGATGATTCAATAATTAATTCTTTTTTTTCTGTTATATATAATTAATTATATATATTAATAACTATAATTTTTGTTCAGCATATTAAAAAATTTGCCTTCATTTCAGCAATGATCCAACAACTTGAGCAGATGAAGAAAGAGAGGATCAAAAACAGCGCAAATTCTTCACCAAGTCCTCCTCCAAATCAGGGCAGCAACAGAAGTGGGTGCGGAGGTGGTAACAGAGGAATCGCAGCTTCCAACCGCGACCAGGAAAAACGGCCGGAGAATTACGAATGCGTGGCGCTGCACGTGAGCCCGGACCTGGGCGAGCGAGTGATGTTATCTGGAGGCCGCGCGCTGCTGGACGAGGTTTTTCCTGAGACGACGCAGGCAGTGATCGACGCCCGGTCGAACGTCGCCTGGCACCAGCAGGACACCAGACACGTGATCCGGTTCCCCTTGAACGGCTTCTGCAAACTCAATTCTGTCCAGGCCATCACCAGGCTGCTCAACGCCGGATTCACCGTGGTCGCAAGCAACGGCGGGGGCGTCGAAGGCCAGCAATTTTCCGAGTACCTATTCGTCCGACAAACAAGCTGCAATAACACTTGACAGATTTCGGCGACCATGAGAAAAACTTGTTCGAAGATTCTGCACATCAGAGATAATAGCTTTGAGTAAAATAATAATTGAAGACTGTCCAGTGAAAAAGGATTCATTTTAAGATGATCACTTGGATCAAGATAGATCGAGATTATTCATGATCAAAAATGTATCCAAGTTTTGTATCATTATAATTCATTTAAAGTCTCAAATGACAGCTGAAAAATTGAATGACAATTGCTTGATCCAAGTGATCCTTATTTTTCAAAATGAAAGATTGTACATTTTGAATTTAATTATTTGTTTGCCGAGTAAAAAAGGGGCGCATCCTTCCAAGAAGGTTGTTGAACTAAATTTAACGCAAGCTGGAACGCAAAAAAAAATGATTTTTCGTCCTGACAAGAAGATAAACGATGCGAGGCATTGAAAAAGCGTTGATGAGGGAACTTTGGAGAAAAAGTTTACAAGAGAGTATGTTTACGAAGCTGATCTTGTTCGAGAGTAAATCGGGAAATGGAAAAACAGGAAACGCTATCGGGAATTAATTTTCAATTCAACGTACTCGAATACAGTTGTAATTACGATTTTCGAGATAGAGTGCATGACTAAATAGATTATCAATATTTAATTGTATCACAAATTGGCGGAATTAATTAACAAAATTTCTACGATTGAACAAATTCAGTGAAGCCATTCTAATTAAAAGCAAATTCGACCTGTGCTACATAATTAAGCTCAATAGTACACTAAATTTAATTATACAAATGTTGCAACTCCGGACTTTTGAACTTCTGGTTCAATTTTGGAACCATTGAAAAAAAATTTTTTTTTAATTCTCATCTGTTCAAATTATTTATGTTGTAATTTCTGTGGTTATCAATTGAATGGTAATCGGTTCCTCCATGTTTGTTTCAAAGTGCTTTCCAAAACACACTTAGACGTGCAAACTCTCTTGGGAACAGCCAGTAGGGTCATTTGTACATATTCAAACAGGAATTTGTGGATCGTTCGGAGATTGAATTGCGAAGGCACAAACTGCGCACAGATCTCATTAACGATTACTCACTATTCATAATTGGACTACAAATAAAATGAAAATAATACCAGCTACTGAAGAATCACAAAATTTGATCAATCTATAAACAAGAAAAAAGCGCAAACAAAACGTTATTCTTTCACTGTAACTAAAAATCGTTCGAAACAACATTGTGTACTGACAATGATTTTATGAAACAAATTATAATTATTTGATTTGAAAAAGTATATTAAAATAGTCGTAGAATAATTTGTTGATAAAATTATTCTCAGCAAGGAGGCATTGATATGTTGAAGTGTGGACTAAGGATCCCCGAAACGAGTATTTATCATTGTTTCATAAGGAGAAATGTGAAAATAAAAAAAAACACTAATATAATTGCATCAAGGCTCGTTTTGCTTAATCCTGCACTGTACTACCCCCTGACACTAAAATGACATCCGAGTCGAAAACCAACTAACCCACGAGGAATTTTAATATCGCTCAAATATCAATCAAGTTATTCGGTATTCGTGCATAAAACGGTATCTCAATTTAATGCGAAATATCTGCCTTCCGTAGATTGCTTCCTACCCTCAAATGCTGCTCAAAGTCTGGCACAGACAAATAAATTAGGAAGTCTTTATGAACATAGCAAAATTTATGAGCATCTCGGAAAACGAAAACCGTGAGCGCATCCTCTTTTCTCGTTTCAGAACAAATATCCATCCTCCAATTTTTTTTCCTTCCTTTCAAAGGTGCAAAAACAAAACAACAAGGAAAATATCTCATATCCGAAAACTGAAAGTTGGCATAAATTGCGTCGAACCGTGCGCCGTGAACAACTTGATTATGCAGAGGATACTTATATTTTTTTGTTCGATAAATATGGTAATCCCTGAAACAGACGATGCATTATTATGTTTTATAGGGCGCAGCTGAGCGACGTAAGGTAACCAGGCCGAGGACGCGAATTAATACGCAAAGTATAGAGCAACATTGCGTTGATAACGTAACCGCAGAAATAAGGGATAAAGCGTACAAACGTTGGCTCCTTAGGCTAGTTTCCATGGTTACGGTGAACTCAATATCCACGTTGCCCAAAGCTCTGCTAGCCGCGGGCTGTCATCCCTCGAATCCGCCGAGCGAAGCGCCGGCTGATTATATTCCATTTCTAAATCGCCGCGAGCGCGCAGCCTGGTCCTCAATACCCGACACGTGAAGTAGCCTTTGGCATCATGCAAGACAGTTTGAAATTCGAGAATCCATTCGAGAGACCTGCCAGCACTATTTCAATGCGTAGTTTTGTTTCATTGATGTTCTGTCTCTTCTTTAGGCTTCAGTTTTTACAGCCCCGTCGTACGAATCCTCTTCTCTATCCAACAAAAATCAGCCTTTCAATATTCAGTACTAATCATTAATAGCAAGTTTTGTTTCTGAAAAATATCACAATTAGAAAAAAAAATAATAAAAAAATAATACATTTAGAGGAATATCACTTGAAAAATTGTTTGCAACATAAAATTTGATGTTTTTGCATGGTGGTAAAAAAGAAATATTTATATTTACCTCATGGAAATTCTCAGAAAATATTTGTTCCTCTCCGTTTATCGCTGTATTGTTACCGCTTATTTTCACTTTATAAATACACTGTTTGTTTGTGTTTGTATTTGGGAAAAAACTCACTCAGTTTTTTTACTCCATCGATGCAGATTGGCGACTTACCTTGCGATGAAATCCCTCGTTGCAATCTGTTTGAAAAGCACATTCCAATTTTCTATGTCATCCCAATTTCAATGGTCCAAGTTGTCCTGAGAATCCGGTGCTACCGGATGCTTCCGGTGCTATAACGTTTTACTTCGAAACAATAACACATCAATCCAAAAAATAGCAAACATATTTACATTTTCGAAAAATAAGAGAAAAAAATAATAAAACAAAACGAATTTCGACTTCAACAAACGCGTTAACCAAAAAAACTTTGAAAACAAACAATTATGCTATTAAAACTGATAACTAATTTAGCAAAGCAATATTTTCATTTAAAAACATTTAATTTGTTTCTATTTTTTAATTCTCAACTTCTTAAAATTATTTAAACTGCACCACTTCATCGCGAACTATAACGAAAAGTCACGAACAATTCCGAGCATTGGACAAATATGAAACCAACGGTTGCCGCCATCTTGAAAAATTTGCGCGCCATTATTCGAATGTTATCATTGTTTCAAAACAAATAAATAACAATAATTTTATAACTATTTTTACTTTTTTATTATTATATAACGTAAAAAATGGAATAAATAATGAATTTTTAATTTATGACTTCCTTAAATTTTGAAAAATAATTCCGATCGTGTTGTGAGATATGGACATACTTTTTAAAAGTAAGTGCAAATATTATTTATTTTCATTGACCCCTACAATGTTTATCTTTTCGTTTACGTTACATAAAAAATTTTATTTGGTTATTTTGATTAATATACGTCTTTCTTTTTGAGTATCAAAATGTTTGCAGATCGGGTTATATATTAATATTTTAGTCAATTTTTATAACAAGAACAAGTAGCAACTTTTTTAAATGCTTCATACTATATATACTAATGATTAAAATATTTATGTTTGATTTCTGTTTTCTAAAATCTTATAAGTTTTTCAGCCCTTAAAACAATGAACAATCTACATCAGATGATTTACTTACAAATCAGGTACACACTTTTTTTTCTCATACACAACGTTCCAAATTTGATCTCAGCACACGTTTACATTTTTTCATTTAAAATTTCAAATAAAATGTATTTCAAAAAAAGGTTATCATTATTTCAAACAATACAGTAAACATTAGAATTCCAGGTCGAAAATAGGATATCTTACACTTGTAACATCAAAAAACAAATTATGTATCTAAAAACAAATCACTGAGGCTTTTCTTTTGTGAGTTAAAAAAATTATTTTGTAGTTTGATGGTTAGTTTGAAATCGTGAGAAATAAATTGAAACAAAGCTCATCTGGAGAAATTTAAAAGAACAACGACCCCAGCTGACGAATCGTTGTTTTAAGGTAAAATTTTATTTGTTTATACTTTGTTGTATCAAAAAATACCTTACAACAGAATTTTCAATACACATTTACATAACAAAATTATACATTATCAGTATATTCTTCACAGAGAAAAGAAAATTGTTTAAAACCGACTCAACCCACCGTCAAACTACACCTGAATGGTCACCAACCGGACTGTAAAGAGTGTCGAAACTCAAAAGTTCCCACCGGCCGGTGGACCGTACAAACAAACAACTGTTTGAAAATGTGAGAAAACTGCAATTCAATATAAACTTTATAAATAAATTTTGGTTGTTTCGCGGTTTCGTCATCACACATGTTCGAACAATTGTATATATGTATCTTTGTTTAGCATTTACGAAAACTATATCATCGAGTAAATCGAACGCCACGCATGTCACATTCAACCTCTTGGTAATAATTAATAATTCTCGTGCAATTCACGCCAAGTATGGTTTTCTTGCTACAGAATTAAAACTGCTATCCAATGGACTAAATTATATGTACACATAAATGATTGAACCAATCATTCAATAATTCGAAACAACATTTGTTCATTAAATATAAATGAACGGAGAAATGGAAAACACCGAGGGACATCGCGCAGACACACTCGGTGTACGAGTCATGTGCATTTCTAACCAATGCTACAAGTTCCAATGACGAAGACATGAATGACAATTAATAATCATTAATCGCAATTTGTTTTTCCTTCTTTCTTTCAAAATAATTTAATTAGCCTTAATGCCCACATTAGAATAGACGATATCTTTGAAATGAATCGAATTCAATTCGCATTTTACACATTTGTTAACAATGAATGGGAATGCAACACGCGTTTCAATTTCGAGCGGGAAAACAAATTCAAATAAATGAAACTAGAGAAAAATGATCATAGAAAACGTCCAAGGTCTTAAATAAAGTCATATTTGTTGCGATAATTTTCTGAACAACACTTGACGTTTAATCGACGCTCGTAACCAGTCGCAAATCGCGCGCCCCCATTAACAATGATTCATAAAATTTTGCTTAACTCTTGTCGTCTCCGTTACATTAGCTACTAGAATATACTTAAATAGCGGACACATTTTTTCGTACAATTTGTTTTATATACATGCAAATACAGAAGAAACAAGCCGTCATCATTTACACATGTACAGTTGACCAAAATATATCGACAGTCAGTAGCGTGTGATCGCACACATGACCGCGTTACAATGTCAGAACGATTGATCCGTTGCAGGCTTTCATCGTGCAGGAATGGATGTCAGTCGTTCGCGTGACGGGAAGCTTTTTCATTTGTTGAAAGTGGCGAGACGCAACGTCGAGCCGAACTGACAACGCCAAGACCAGCGTGCACCAGACCAAATTCAAGCGCCAGACGTCGGGCTGGTCGTTTGCACAACATCACTTTAGATATAACTTATATAGTAGCGTGCTCCGACACATCTCTTTCTCCTGTTCCAAAAGAAATAGCAGATCGCGCAAATTCACTCGCTTTAATCGCGGCCGCGGCGCCAGTTGCCGATTTTGGACAGGATTGGTGCTCAAGCCGGAACCATTACCAGCCGCACTCGTCCCACCTTGTTCGAGTCTAGGCTTTTTGCGTGGCCCTATAGCTTGCAATGCTGTCATGTTGGCTTCTCGCTGTCTTAATTCTTCCATCTCTGCACGTTGCATCTAAAATAAATATACAATTCAATAAGTTTTTGAAGACTTGATTGATCTGACGTAAAACCGAAACAATGTTTGGTACGAAAGTTCACCTCTTTAGCTTTAGCTTTTAATTTGGCTTGTTCTGGATCTTCGGTTTTCGCACGACTTTTGGCAAGACGCATCAAAGTTTCTCTTTCTTGTTCTTCGTGTCGTTTCCTTTCTACCCTATCTAATTCTTCAAGAAATTTCAGTTGAGTTCTGACATCTTGCGTGATTTCATACCTGGAGTCAGCCTGCAAAAGAGATAAATGTATCGTTTCATGTTATTTCACTTTATTTGGTTTTAGAGTAGTCCTTTAGGTATTAGTAAGAGAAAGATTTTTTACCTTATTAAAATCTATTCTATGTTCTGCTATAACTGCTAACTTTTCAACCAAATTTTTTAACCTCTCTTGAACAGCATGAGAAATTAGAGACGCAACTTCTTGACTTGGTTCATCTAGACCATGCTGACTCGCTGTATCATCATAACAATAAATAAGCAATTTTCAATAAAAGCCCATATTCTTAATTAATCAGATAATTTTTTTTTACTATAATTACGTACATATCTGTTTTATTCTTTGCTGAAGTGGTGTGAGATGTAAAAATATTTCATCTTTACAAGATCTAATTTGCGTTCCAACAAACTCTGTTGATCCCAAAATTCTTTGAGATTCTTCCGCGAGATTAACTCCTCCCATAGCAGCAACGTCGTTGATGTCATCATCGCCACTGTGGGAATGAAAAAAAGAGCATGTTAAACTTTTGCTGCAAAGTAGTCTACACGGATAGTGAACGGAATGATGAAACTCTACTAACGTGTAACCAGCCGACGAAAAAGTTTTCTTTTCTTTTTCCTTCGTCGCAGGTTTGGGCAAACTTGAAGGCACTATAGCTTTGTTCAAATTGGTTGCTACGTTAACCGTTTTTCCTTGCGCAGTAGCAGTAATAGTTTTGACCACCGTCGTGGTAGGAGCTTTTTGCAACGTCGTTGCCGTTGGTCGAATACCACTTACGGCAACCGGAGTTTTTACAGCGTAAGCTAATGGACTACGAACCACTGTCGTCGTTCCAGGTCGAATCTAAAAATCGCGAAAACTTTATTCCCCATCTGATGTTGTATCTTTACCCAAAGCAAAAATGTAAAACCAGTTACAAAAATTGAAATCTCATTCCAACTATTTAAGCTAATTCTTTAAAACAAAAATGGTACGCCTTGTTTTACCATTCGTTGCTGTACAGGTTGCGCTGGTCGTTGTACAGTTGTGGTTGTTAGGGGAGCCATAACTCTAACTTGTTGTGTTGTTGCAGTCGCGCCTGCAACCACAGGAACACTTGTCGTTGCCGCTATCGTCGGCCTAACTACATTCTGCAAATACAAATTTGATTAATGAATAATAAAACTCACGTTCAACCAAATGCACCAAGGTGTCACTTTCTGTAAGCACCCGAAATGAATACTGTATGAAGCAAGTTGTGTGACTTATGTACCTGCGTATTCGTCGTGACCGTCGTTGCTATAGAGAAAACGACATTTGGAGGTGGCGGTCTTATCCCTTCTATCACGAGTTCTTTTGTAACGAGAGACTGACGCAAAAGAGGCAAACTCTTCTTTAGAAATCCAATTAAACATGGCTGCGGCGATGCGTGTAACAGTTTCTCAAGTCTGTCGCAGAATTCCTCCGGCTCGACTTTTGTGTCGATGAGCTCTTGTATGAGCGTCCGAACGTTTTTCTCCACCGCTTTCGGTTCTCGACTAGACAATTCTAATAAATTTGCTAAGAACTTACGGCACTTCTCTTTGGTATTGTCTGTCGTTGGACGCTGCAATGAAATGATTCACAAATGTTATTAGATGAACTTAGACAAATCAATATTTTTATATAATTTATTTGATTTCGTTTTGTTTATACCTTTACCTGTGTTTGAGCTTGAGTCGTGGCCGCGACCGACGGCTGAGTAGCAGCAGCTGCTGTTGTGACAGTTGTTGCTGCTGTCGCTGTAGTCGCACTCACAGCTACGGTCTGTTGAAAACAATTATCATCATTTTAATGGTTGTTTGGTTTTTATTATATAAACGTTAATACAACTTCGATTAAAAACAAACAAAACAAAAATGTTATTGTACAGTATTAACGTTTATATATTAAAATAATTTCCATTCACAATGCAGCTTTGCCAATTCGGTTAAATAATCTCAGTCATGCTCAAAAAATGAATGCAATTTTGTATATCCTCCAAATCTCAACCACAATAACATGATACACTTTTGAACCAAAAAAGTCAATTTTTGCGCATGCACAATTTCATTCCCGGTATACGCGTTTCTTGTATCGTTAAAAACACTAGTTGGTCTGAACGTAGATTGCCAAAACTGTAATAAATAAGTCAAGTGTTAGCTGCAGTATCGTGGCAAAATACATTCGAATAATTATTATGAAAGGACAATTATCAAAACGATTAATTTTCTCAACAATAACGAGAGAGCATATTTTGTATGATTTACGCACTTGTACCTTATACAGACTCACAAAATTATTATCGTTAACAATGATAATTGACATGGATCGTTTACCACTCCTATCACAAATTTTGAATCAGTTTCCGTCATTAATTTCAACATCAAATGCCAATTAAAAGACTTGTTATTGTTTTACATTTCCTGAAGTTAAAGTATACACGCATGATTTAATTTAGAATCAAAAAAATTCATCAAAATTATGAATATTCATCATCACTCCAGTTTTTTTTAACTAGATCTAACTTCTCAACTTGGAAACACAGTACATTTGCAGAACAAACTCAAAACAAAAATAATCTTAACCCTAAGGCCATGCGATCATCTTCATGAACTTCACTTTGTACTAAAAAAAAAGAAAACAATACCAATTCAAGCTACTGAAAATACAAAAGAAAATAAATCATGCACATTTTCCAAAAACGACGTCATATTTTTAATAAAAACAAATAAAAACAAAATTTTCAAATTTCAACTTGATTGAAAGAGTTTCGTCGAAAAATGATGTCCATCCTCCATAACTGTCCAACGTTCAATTTCAATAAAAAAAAAAACTTCACTTTGAACGTACTATATTCAAGTTGAATTATTTCAAAAGTCAAAACCAAAGTTTTTGACTTGAAAAAATGTATAATACTCAGGCATGATGATAAAAACAATTCGAAAAAATCATTCCAATTAATTCAAACAGATGAAATAAAACCATATTCTATCGAATAGAAGAGAGACAAAACTAGGAAATGAAGAGAACTGATAAGACCAATAAAACTGCAATACAGCACTACATTGAGTCTTGTAATAGGTATATGAGCGCGTCACCTGAACGGGTTTTCTTATAGTGGCGAGTGGTGGACCAGTGAACTGTGTGTTCAGCCTACTTACAGCCGGCACAGAGGCTAGACGATATGTCGTTGTACCAGCAGTCTGTGCAGCGACCACTGTGTTCCCAGAGATACTGTTCGGCGTCACGGTTCCGCCACTTGGTGTGGCAGGGGGTGGTCCCACCCTGAGCAGCTGATATTGACCATTTTCAGTTTTCAGCAGCAAGTGACCCGGCGCCCCTGACTGAAGTCCGTGAAGTGCCTGCAGCGTAATCTGTCGGACAAAAATTCATATTAGTCATATTCGCAAAATCCAATTAATTGTTCAACAAAAACTTGCACCGTTCTATCGTTCCCCTGAACCAATAAAAATTTATTTATCATTTATTACTTCTGTGATTTATCTCATGCAAAACCCCAGCGTTTTTAAATATTCTTCTAACGCAAGAAAATAAGAAATAAAACGACATTTCAATAAACAAAAGTTAGTTCAAACAAGAAAATAAACGGAATTGAAATCAAAATATATTTGTTTACTCCGCTTGGATTCAGATTCACGATTGTGGTCTTTTGAATCACTCGAACGGGATTGTGCCAAGAAATAAAAAAGCTTTTGGAGTAATACAATTTTATTCCTTCAAAGTACGTTTAAATGTTTTTTTATTAGTTTTATGTTTGATATTATTGTTTTTGATGTACGACTGTATGTCAAAAAAAATTTTATTGAAATAAAAAATAACAATAGTAAAGAAATATTTACAGACCAGATAATATAAACCATCAGTTAGATTTTTGTTACAACAGTCAGTGAATCAAGTTTTATTTTCACGTTTTGGAAAATAAAATTTGTTCTGTTTTTGCTTTTTCTTTTTCAACTCTCTTTTTTTTCACTTAACAAAAAATGACAAACCGAATAAAATGTAAACGGCGAACAAACAAAAAGACTACTTTATAATAGAATGACATATAAAGTAGACATTTCATAGATGATAAGTTTGTGAACATTGTTGCAAAGCATATAATTTGTTAACCTATTTTTTGCAAACGACGTGTTTTAGGTATTGATTTACGCAACTTTTTCATTGTGTAATGCATAAAATGTTTTCATGTATTCATTCAGTTCTACAGAAAATAAAAAAAAGCTTTACTAGTCAAAAAGCAAGAAATATCAATTTTATACGTAAAATAAAAAGAATTAAAAATAAAACGAAACTTGTACGATAGAACGGTAACTTTTATCGACATATTTTCATAAAAATGTATTACAAAATTTTAAAACTGGCATATAATAACAAATGGTATTAAATTTGATCTTTGTTTGATTTTTTCTATATTAGATTAAAAAATAGTATAATTTTATTTAACACTTAAATCATTTTCCAGGGCAATTTGCTGAATTTTAAGACCTTTTTCGAGCATTAAAAGTCCTAATTTAAGACCTTTTACAAGTCCTAAAAATCCGAATTCGAGTCTTACTAGTCTTAGGAGTCGCAATTTAAAACCTTGTTTACACGTGTTAATAGTCTAAATCTGAGACCTATTTTTGCCTCTTAAAAGTTTTAATCAATATTCAGATATTTTGTATAAATTACGATATATATTCCGTCATTTTGACCATATTTGGAAATTTTGTCCGAAATAACAACCTAATACGTATATTAAACCTATGTATATCAAAAAAATTATCGCTGCTACGTCAGACTTGAAAGGAGAGGACATTTCTTAGACATTTTATGTCTTAAAAATTTTATCAAGAAACAGGGATTATTCCTGCTTTATAAAATTTTTGTAGATTAAGTCGCTTAGAATTTTATGAAAAATCTATTATTAAAGATCTTTTATTAAGGTCTCAACTTAATAAAATAGTTTCATTATATTTACCACTTAAATCATAAGCAAATAGTGACTTGGAAACAAAAATAAACTCCATTATTAAATTTAAACAAATATATTGAATTTTAAAAAGACGAAATTGTTAAAATTTCTGTACTACTTAAAAAGCAATGCAAATCGCACGACCCAATCAATTTTCAAAATTGAAAACAAATTATTCATCGTAATTATTTTTACTAAAAAAAATATATACATTTATATTATAAATAATATCTGTTTTTATCTCTCAAGTTGTCAAAACCATTTGACCAATTTCAACAAACATTATGTTTTCTTTTCTTTTTCTTAAATCATCAACAAACCATGTTGTTGTATACCTATTTCCAATTGTATACACAAATAAATAAAATCAAATACAAAATTTGTCCAACGACGAAAACCTGACACCTCCAAATGCGAAAAATATTAATTTCCTTAATTTTGTCCACTGACTTGAATCTTCTTGACAAAAGTCGCCGTTACAAAAGCTGTCATTCTGACAGGTATGGAATTGTGTGATCAAAACAAAAGCAGCCTGGGAGAGATTCTTACCCCGGGTGTTCCTGGCCTTGTGTTGACCATGTGCTGTCCAATGACAACTCTGGGCGCGACCTGTTTGTTTTGCTGTTGTCCCGCGACCGGCGTGGCGGGTCGCATGGCGTTGACGTTGAGGATCTGGACGCTGTTGGGAACAATGGTGGGAGTCGCGCAGGTCTTGGTCTGGAGCGTGTTGGCCGCGTTGGCGGCGACCGAGACTGGCACCGACATCGGCACCGAGACCATGCCGCTTGGCGCGCCGCTGGTTTTTATCACGAGCGCCGTGCCACCGGCGGGTTTGTTCACCAGGGTGCTGTTGCTCTGGACGACCGTGGCGACGTTGCTCTGCACCACGTTGCTCGTCGTCGGGCCGGCAATGTTGATCGCACCGTTGGCCAGCTGGGAGACCGTCTGCGCGGGAAACGCGATCTTGTTGGTCGCGTTGATCACCCCGCTGCCCGCTATCACCTGCGGGTATATAATCTTTACCTGCTGCGGCTCGGTTTTCACCACCGTCGTCGTCGTCGGCGGCGCGCTCGTCGTCGGGTTGACGAGCTGCGGCGGCTGTTTGCTCACCTCCGGGGGACTGCCGTTCGCGACCTTCTGCGGCTTCGGTTGCGCGGCCGCCGCACCGATTGTCGCGCCGTTAGCGATCCCGCTGCTGATCACGTGGTGGTTCTGTTGGCTCGGCTGCGCCTGTTGGCCTGACGCGCTCGGCGCTGACGTCACCAGCTGCGTCTCGAGCGAGCCCACGATCGCATTCACCGCCGATTCGTCTACGTCTGTACTCAGAGCTTCCTCGAGAAACTTTGCCGACGCCATTTTCTCACAAGCTCAAACCAAACTGCCACCGCGCATGCGTTGCCGCGCGGCATTCATTCCGCTGGAGCCACCCCCCTCCCCTCTCCGACAATTTAATCACCCGACTCTTTTACGTCCAACACTTCCCATCAACGACCAACATTTGATCCAACCTCGGTCCCAACACTTTGCTGCTATCGCTTATTCTCGATATCAACAATCATCTCAAGTGTCCTCCTTCTTCTTCTTTCTCCGATGACGTTTTGAGGTTAACCGTTGGGTCGCTCGATTTTCTGGCGGGCAAATACTTTACCTTTCTCATTTGAAATAACCTGTTCGCAATCGACCATTCGGCACAGTCATTGTTTCCATCCCGCGTTCCTCTTGGTGATGCCTTTTTTCACCGAACCATTCTAGTCCACATGATTTGAGCACCAGTTTTTATTTTCAGCGTCTCTTTCAACGGACTTCGAATTGAACGTGGAGAAATTGAGATTGTTTGTTGCATCGCTCGATGTGAGTGTGTGAGAAACACAGTTTTCTCTCTGACAGCACACATAAAAAAAAAAGGCCAATGAAATTCAACAAGGTTCCAATAGAAGGCGCCACCTGCCAATTACCTACCGTGCAAAAAAATTACCAACTAGAAAATTTAATTCTCAAAAAAGTGTGTGGTATTTTTATTATCTTTTTTTATTCGAAATTCATTTGAAATTCCAGGAATTAAAAAAATAGTCAATAATACACTGTTATTATAATTAAAAGGGAAATTATTTTTTGTAAAAACTAAACGACAAAGCGCCATCTAGGCGGACAGGCGTCGCTTGAACAAGATAAACAACAATAATTGCCTGGGAAAAAGAGATTAAAACTCTAATTGTGCCAAACATTTGCATATGTTAAATCGATCCGACGACCGGGAATCCAGTGCTTGTTTATTTAGTTGAAATAGTTTTGTCGGTGCAAAAGAGGCTGAACCGAAGGCGCTCAGTTCAGTCGTCGAATGGCGCCGTAATTGCAAAAAGATAGTTGTTTATAACAGCAGTGCTCGGTTGCTTCCTGGAAGAACGGATTTCAGGTGACTAATCTAATTATCGTGAAAATATATCAATTAAAAATATTCAGCAGTCAAATTGTAGATGATTTGGTTGAATTAATGATGATTGTTTGTGACTGAAAAATGGTTGCCTGCAGGTTTGGACGGACCAAAATAGCAATACAAAAATGCCCCGACCTACGCAAGATAACGACATTACAAGTTCGTTGAATGATCAGGAAATTTCTGTTCTCTCAGGTAGTGAAATTAATTAAATTTTGTAAACAGTTTTATTTGTTTTTTGTTCGACTTTTATATTTCATCTTAAACAGGTTTACTACTTTTAATATTTCTTTTTAGATTCCGAACATGATTGTCCGACGGAAGAGACAAAAAATGACACAACTAACAAAACTTTTCCCTGGCTCCAAAGAATAAACAAAATGCTAAACAATGCAATACAAATTTTTGGCATATTTAAGATTCTTAAAAAAAATTACTTCAATTGTACACAATGTAAGGCGGAAAAAATTGTCCTCTTTTTGTTGATATGGTAAACAGTAAGTTACAAATTAATCATTTTCTTTTCAGAAATGCATCAAAAGTCTTGACAGGATATTGCAGTATTAAGGATCTGGATTATCTGAAACAGCATCTGAGCAATACGCTGCTCTTTATACATTTCTATTGGCATAGTGAAGTACGAAAGGTATAATTTTTATCAAATAAACTAAATTTGTTAAGAATTTTAAACAAATTTACAATTTAATTTGTAAAAATGTTAGTGGGTATAATAATCATCAATAACGATGAAATACTTGACAATTGTATTAAATCTTATTGTATTTCATTAGAATGAGCATGAGCGTGTACAATATTTAATCAACATGGCAAATTTGCTATCCATTTACGTTGAGTTGCATATAAGGACATTATCAAATGATTACGAGTCAGCTAAAATTTCTGCCCAGCTGTTGAATTATCTCAACATTTATTTAGGTACTGTATACTCGAAACAATCTGTAATAAACATGTAACTATGCTGATGACCATAATATAATTTCATTTAATTTCAGATAAATCAAATGATCATATTGCAAGAACGTTATTGCAATGTACGTGTATGTCCCAAAAACATCGTGAAATTTGCGCTCCTCTATTTCGGTAAACTTGATCACATTTTTCACATTCACAAATCATCAATAATAACAATTTATATAAAATGTTAATTTTACAGTAAATGTTTTTGTACTGCACAACTCGACACCGGTGAACTCTCAGATGAGTCCTACTTGAGGTATCTTCTGTTGTTGCTCTGTTGGCGGGATAGCGTTAAGGACCCAGCGAAACGAACAGAGATTGAACAGCTTGGGGTGAAAAAGTTGGGAGAAAATGTTCCGTGGTCACAATCGTCTGTATTTTCACAACTGATCTCAAAACCACCTACCAAGTGGCTGAAAAAGGAAACCGTCTGGCTGATGCAGTCTTATTCATTCGACCTGCAAAAGATGTGTAACAATTTTCTCTATCATGAGGCTAAGCTCCATGGTATTACTGTGAGTTGACATCAGAGGCAACTCTGATTCAGACGATCTGATCGACCTCGATCTAAGCAATGTACAATTATTAACATCGATCTGATCAGCGATGACAGTTCTGACGAAAATCCGCAAGTAAATAATAACAACAATAACAATGAGAAACAAGAAGATCCACAGAACGATGTACAGAAAGTTCATGCGATCAAGAAATTGAATGTTGTTGAAATTGCGGACGCCGAGAGCACCAATTTTAACGAAGACAAAAAACTGACAACAATCGTAAATAAGAGACCTTTAAAGTTGATTTGTGATAAAACTAATTGTAATGCCATGTATAGTTGTAATTATAAATCAAATGATAATATTGATTGTCATCAAAATTTGGTTAATCCAAGTGCGGAGGAGTCATCGCCGAATTTAATTAATAATAGTCCAGGTATGTTAAAAAAGACACATCTTTTATCATTTTTGCAAACTGTTGTAAATGAATTGACGTCAAATTTCATTTCAGTTTTAGAAAATCAATTTGAAATTTGTCAAGAGGAATTTTGGAAGGTTCACTGGGGTACGAGACGATGGAGTTCCGGACATCTCATAGTAGATTCCATGTCTGATGTAGATAATCATGTTCAACCTTTTTCGGATCTAAAAGATTCACCTTTAACATTTGAAGATGGTAATTGACATAGTAAATTGATGAAATTATTAATTATTTAATGAAACGTTATATTTATACTCTTAGTTATAATAAATGATATACTGAAAATTCACTAATTTCAGAGCTCAATCAGATCTGTAATAATTCATCGGAATTCCAAAGTGAGGAGCGAACGACTGACAAAAAAGACTTTCCTTGTATAAATGGGGAATTTTTATCTCAAGTACAAACTAAAGACAGACTTCTATCTTGTCTGGAATCGGATGGTAAATTTTTAGTAAACTAAATAAGAATAAAAATTGATTTCAAAGAAAGCTGACAACGAATCACAACCTAACGAACTTTTATTTTTAGAAATTGAAGAGCTGAATGAAATTTGTTCGTCTTTTTACGTCTTTCACGAAGATAAGTCATCGATTCTGGATCTGAGTGAGAATGAATTCATAAATTTGTCGCATCCGTTTTTGTCATGTCAATCGCCCATCAATTTGCCTGGGTTAAATATGGAAAGTGAACTTCCAAAACATCAACAGTCCATCATTTTGGATTTCGATTCAACTCCGAAGACAAGTAATTATATCAATGTACGTTCTAGACATCGAGGGAAGATCAGTCATACTTCAGATCCCAAATTAGAATCGCCGAATAAAAGGAGCTGCACATCTCCAAATAGATTAAACTTTAAACCGATTGAAGAAAAATCAACACTGAAGAAACGCTCTTCGTGCAGGAAGAAAAAAGTGAGAGGTATAACTGTGATAATAATGAACCAAGTGCCTGGCAAACTAATACACGCTATATATTTCTGAACAAATTTATAAAGTTTATATTACTTACATATTTTTAATCACATATTTTTGAAGCAATTTATAAAGTCAACTAGTGTAACTATATTGTTAAAGTCATGTGATTTAATTCTATCTGTGATAATTCTGTGATAAAATCATAAATGTATATTTTTATTATACATTTTCAACAATTGGCAATTGTTTAAATGTATACATCAAGGTAAGGAGATAAATTATGCATATATTCACATTGAGTTAAAACGTTATTTTAAAATGACATTGTCATTAATTTTAATGTTATTTGTTTCAGCGTGACCATCATCAACGTACCGGTTATCAACCTACCGGTGAAGAATCTTTGACAACCGATTATTTTAGTTAGGATAAAATATGACATTCATGTTAAAATTAGATACACAAAGAAACCTTATCTTATCATTTTCAGTGTACAATAATAATCTAAAAATGGTTTAAAAATCTACAGATCTTAGTGTATCTCTATTTAAATGAAATGTAGCATTCATTTATAATATGAATCAAATTGAATCATTTTTTATGACAAAACATAGGTAAAGTTTTAACGAATAGGATAAGAAAGTAAAATCTAAGTGTATACAGAGTTCAAAAGTGAACACGTTTCAGCTCTTGCAATTCAGACGTACTCGTGAAATTAATTATTGAAATATTTGTAATTTTGTATTTTTTCAAAAACATGTTTTAATTTAACGATCATTTTAATGACGAGTTTAGCAAACTGCAAAAGATCTGCTGACATTCTTGCCCAGTTGCTAAAATGATATTTTTAATATGAAATTCGATATATAAATTATAAAAAAAGGCTTTTTTATACGTCATACGATATATTTATAAAACATATCGTAACGTAAAGTGTTGTTAAAATTTATATACAAATGTAATTTATAATGATTCTGATCAATTTTGGAACGAAAAAAATTTCATATTATTAGAAGCAATAATGTAAAATCCCATAAATTCAAGTACTTTAATTGCTAAGACTGATTAATTAAGTTGAAAATGAAACTTTAGCGTTAAGAACCAACAAATACTATTAAGATTAACGAATAATAGTAATGCGCATATTAGTACAAATATTTATAGGGCACTAATTTGAATCCCTGATGTGATGAAAGGTCATTTGTTTTGTAGCCAAATCAAAATTTTTAATTCCAACCATCGACGAAAAAACCATTTTAAATTTGCGTACCATCCTTATGAAAAGCAAAAAAGAGAGTTCATTATGATAATATAAAAGTTCATTATGACAACAAAAAAGTACACCTGATAATGAGCCCTTTAATATTTTGCAATAGTCATAGTAAAATCTATTTTGATGAAAATAGTTTCTATTTTGTCGGCGTTTAGATATATTCAGCAAATATAATTAGTCTGATAGTTAGTAAATTGAAAGTTAGTATGATATAAGGACAGGGTAACATGCATATACGTAAAGGAACACACCTCGAATATATTTTTTTTCAACGATATAATGAAACAAAGACATAAAAACTAAAGTTCATATGGTTGACATAATGTAAACCGAAAACAATATAAAAAATTATTAAAATCAATCATTTTTTCAGTTTTGATTAAAATAATATCCATCTAAATTCAATTTTACAACTATTTGCTGATTGTAAGATCTAAACTATTCAACTTGAATATTTCATGTCGTTGTACAAGTGGCAAACAATTAAATATTATCTGTTTAATGAACAAATGAAAACTATCGACAAGACTTGTATTGGTTAAATAAATAAATAAGTAATGTAATTAAATGATAAAGAAAAGACTTGAAAGATAATGACTGAATTCAAAACGAGCACTGTTTGATTTGTTTCGTTTGCTTTTGTGAAAAAAATAGATGGCAATAATTAAAAAAATAACATTGTATGTAATAATCTATGTAAAATATGTGTGTGTAATGCCGACTTTTATTTATCGTATACATTACTGAGAATATAAATACAAAAGTAACAGTTTTTTGCAATTAGTGTTGGTTCAATTCATTCAAAAGCCCTGACACTTACTTGCATAATCGAAAATACAATATCAGTTTGCAATACTCTGACAAACTATATGATTAAAATACTTGCGACTAGATTGCCTGTGCGCATAGATTCAACAAAATAAGTCAATTATCAAAATACGCTCTTACAATTTTAAGATAATTCTAAATTATAATTTTCATATATAATGAAGATAAAAAAATATTCATATATACAAATATAAATGAGACATTTATACTACAGTATAGGCATACAAATTAATTGAAACAAATTCGTATTTTATATCCAAAAAATGATCGTAATATGATAAGGCACTCTCGATCACCAAGTTATTTTGGCGAAATTCAAAACCAAATTTGCATCATTCTGTGAGGTAGACGAAGAACGCTTACATATAATTTGTATCACCTCAGTGAAAAAAATCTAGATCAATTATATTTGTACTTTAAGTACAATTATTAAAACGAAATTCCGATAACAAATAGCAAAAGTCCATACAAAATTAAATTCGATCGAAAATTTAAAATCATAAGAACAAATATATTAAATGCAATATCCTAGTGCTATGTTGTTGTTTCGTTTTACATTACATTTTTAATTACATCTTCACTGAAATTCAATTCAGTACAACCTGCCATGTTGAAAAGATTAATATTAATATATCATCTTTCCTCGCCAATAACCATGGAAATATAAAAAGAAGCGTTTCAAACAAGTAAATGACGTTACTTGTTAAAGATAATAATTAATTTGTATACAAATTATTTACAAGTAATCTTCCTAAATACTATCGAGTTCGTCTCAGCTGGCATTTGAAACGTCGATGTCTATGGTTTCCTCTTTGGACAAAAGAGCTCGTTTCTCCTCCTTTAAGTTCTTTTTGCCTCCCCCTTTTTTCTTGCCTCTATTAATCACTCCGTTTTCATCATCCATCATTCTTAAGATCAGAGTTTGATCAGAGCTTTCCATTGGGGCTATAGATATATCTCGAACAGCTCTGAACTTACCACAGTTGTTCAAGTGTTCGTTTTCCAGTCGGAAGAAATTCCAAATGAATCGCCTTTAAACATACAATCATAATATTTTAAAATAAATATAATTATAGAAAAAAAAACGTATAAACTAAAAATTAATAAACTAAGTATCTCGTTTCTCTGAACGATAAATTTCATTTGTTTTAATAACTCAAATGTCAAATTACCTGAAAACCTCTAGCGGAGCTGTAATGGAAGTCATCAAATCCAAAGACACATAATTGTATTCGACTAAAGCGTAAGTAGCGACCCAAGAAAATCTGAGCAGCAAGTCTTCAATAATGGCAAAATAGTAAAATCCCTAAAACAATGAAAATAAAATGATAATAAGAATTTCATCAACTGTTTAAACATTAAAAAACAAATTTCTTACAGAGGACGAGTAAACAACTTCCTCACGTAGGAACCGATTTTCTTCAGAATTATTATCTAGGAGACCCCAATCCATCTTGATGTCCCATGTATAAGAGTAAACTGAACTTATAAAACAACTTGTCAGCCAGATCCATAGCCAGGGACTATCCCACTTGCTTCCTGGGACTAAAAAATCGAAGTAAAGTTTTAATTATACTTCTATTGCAGTATACTTTCGAACTTGATAATAAATTTTAATTTTGTACCTTCGTATTGAGTTCGTAAAGTATAAGTTAACACGACAAGGAAAGTCGTTGAGTATTTGCCAGCATTGACTAAATGTGGGAAAGCTTCTTTGGAATCTCGGTACCGTCTTACACATTGTGCAAAACGGAACCACGCGGGTAAGCAGCTAACGATCGGTCTCATTATCAGCGACCCGTTCATGCACTGCGACGTGTCTCCAGCTTCCAGCCAATTGCCATTGGTAAAATAGAAACAAGTCAAAAAATGTATATCCAAGAACGCAACAACCAAACTGTTCATCTGATCGGCCAGCCAGAAATCCGCAAAATTTACATATGCGAACGGTGCAATAATCACTCTTCCCTAAAAAATGTCAAAATATAATTAGTAATAATTAGTTTTAGAGTAAATCCCTTATTTATTTAAAAATTTTGAAGGACAAAAAAATAAAACTTACGATTATTCTTATTAACCAGAACCTTGCTTCATGCCGAAAGACTTTGAGCGGGTTGAAAATAAAAGCGAGCATAAGCACAACAAGACCCAAAGGGTTAGCATAAGGTGGGATACTGAGACTTGTACTGTACAAAAAACTCAGCAAACTCAGTGTCCAGATCACGCCAAGAACTGCTGCGAGCTCCATCAGATGTTGCTCCGACAAATGATTTCTAGGATCCAACTCAAATATCAGCACATGATTCACCCCCGAGGATCTCCAACCGTAAACGTTCACGCCTATTAGAAATACTATTTCTATCAAAAGCAATGGCCCTCTATATAGGCGAAACGCTACTTTCAGATCTTCTCCTCCGTTGTGAAATATTGCTGAAACATTAAAAAACATTCGTTCAGTTCATCTAAGTTCATCATTTTAGTATTTTTTATAAGATTCATTTTAACATTTACCAGACAATATTACAGCAATAAACAGCACGATAAAGCTTCCTGAAAAAAGGCCGACTTTGAATGTCGTCCAAGGACTTTGGTGTTCTCCAAGTGGCGGCACCCTAAGTCTTTTCATAGCCCGTTGCCTGTCTCCTCCTTCCAAACCAATCGTCACTGTAGCTTCTGTTTCCTGAATCAACCTATCAATATCCTTTGAAGTATAAAAATGTGACGTTTCGACGCACTCGACTCTCCATTTGGAGCCGGTATCTACCGACAACAACTTGTCATGTTTCTTGAGGATCTTTCGGAAACCAGTATAGTTCAAATTTTGATAATTCTGCAACAAGATGAGAGAGAGGTAGAACTCGGAAAACGCTAGTTTAAGTTCGCGCAGTTTTCGCGTTGTTATCCGATGTTTGCTGTTGTGCACTCTGCTGCTTTTGCTTTTTCCGCCTTCTTGTTGATCCAAAGCAGTTTTCAGTTCGCTTTGCAAGGCTGCGTATTTGCGCGTTGCTTCAGCCATTTTTTCTGCAATCATAATACCTTTCTTTTTAATTCTCATTCAATTTTTTTTCAGAAATTTCACTTCCATATCTCTCTTTTCATACCTGAATAAAATGTATTGATTTTTTTCATCTCCCTATCACAGAATGTAAAAACACTTCATCGAAGGACGCAAAGTGTCGTGTTATCACTTCTGGTTCAACGCTCTCTGATGATGGTGCTTCTTCCACTGCAGTGTATAACATCGCTTTCATTTCCTGTAAAAAAAGTGATCAATAGTTTCAATTCATCATTTTCTTCATACATTCATTTTTGTTTTCTTAACTTCTCGCAAAATTATAACTCGGTTCCAAAAGAACAATTACGAATTTAGTTCAAGGCACAGTCATAATTCATGTTAATTAAACACAAATTATCATTTTATTAATCGATGTGTGACTAATCAAATTGTGTCATTAAAATTGATTTTAAAACACTTTCATTGACATTTCGAAAGTATTTTGATACGTGAACCATATTGACATTCTGGGATAAATTTGACCAAAAGAAAACATATATCATTACATAATAAAAATTTTAAAACCCAACTTTATTCCTTACCTCATAACTAATGTATTGTTTACGCCACTCGGGCGTAATGTGAGCAGACAAGTGTTCAGCGAACTTCATCTTGGCGAAATATCAAATCACTTCTCGTGTAAAATGAAACAAAAAATAATTCTGAAACAAACATTTAAATCGTCAAATTTTTTCTTTCAACAAAATAACTGTAAGAAGAATTTTAGAACCATGCAAAATCAACTAACCTAAGACAGTCTCAACTCATAGCTCAGCGGTGATTGAACTGGGAATCGTTTTATCAGCAATATTGCAGCTGACGGACGAGCACTCCTGATCAGATAAAGTGGAAGAAAAACGGCAAGTTGCTTCTGTATGACGATCAGCAACTGGCGGCCGACCTGGGCATTGTTGACAATTCCCGTTGCGGCGTCGTGTTTCAATCATCTGTACATGAGAATGCGCGCGATTTTTCTTTTGTCTCGTCTTGCGATTTTTGTTGTTAATGATATCTCATGATTTATATTCTATGTATAGGACACGAGCAGGCACGTATGCAAGCACTTACGAGCAAATCCTTTGATTGATCTGTGCCTATCAAAATCGTGATAAAGATTTTGACAAGGCTCTGGTCGGTTATTGTTGTGCACTTTTGACGTTTGTGTGTGAGCTTGTTCTTGTTCTTGTCAACCAACACAATCTCCAAACTCGCGTCGAGCAACTTGTCAAGTCTTCACTACAGTCATCTTACAGTCTCTTGACAATTCTATCACGAGAAAAAAAAATGTCACGTGAGATGCGCAACAGAGAAAGGGAATTAATCTAGTTGATAAGATTAGATTATCACGTTTTATTATTATTGTTTTGCTCCGATAATGTCCAATCAGATTTCAGTCTTACAACTTTGAACGCCGTGAAATTCAAACGCTCGCTGTCTTTGTTGTTTCGGGTCCATTGGACAGAGAAGACCAGCAAACTCGACGAACCAAAACTCCCCAGGAAATACATAGGTTTTTGTGGAATTAAAACTATGAATTGTGTCTACATTTTTATTTTGGTTTTTTGTTTATTCAATTATTCATTGTATTCTGAATAATATTGGTGTGAGAAAGGTGTTTCGTATGTCAAAAAATAATGTAGGATGGTAAACAAAAAGAAATTATAAAAGTCATGGAGGATTATTGATTTTATACTCATTTTATTTTTATACTCACTGTGTATGAAGGGTCGGGTAGTCTTTACCAAACGTGAATCTTAACCGAATGGTAAATGGCAACGCTGTAAAGCATGCATACAGCAGAATCGATAGTTCGTTGTACAAAACTAGATGTCTCTAAGTGTATCTGAAAGAAGAGTATAAAGATTTAAATTGAA
>JAAMPD010000376.1:55993-84713 GCA_025266255.1 Trissolcus basalis | reverse complement strand
TAGTAAGTTTAAAACGTAAATCAATTTTCAACGTGAGGAGAAAAAAACCAGAATTTTTTACCACAAAAAATATATACATTATACAACAACAAGTTTAAAACTTAATTGTATTGCTATGAATTAAATCGTACAAAAAAATCAATTAACAGAAGATTGAACGAACATATAAAAAGTTGCTGAAAATTAAAAGACAAAAAGAAAAGTCAGTTTCAGTTTTTCATCATCAATCCAAACTCGTTACCTGATCCTGAAACAATTGTTATAATGCTGCCTGAGCTTAGTTGAGCATTGGACAATTATCATGTCACGCGCACAAGTTATTTCTTTAGTTTGACATCCCTATGTGACACCTTAGAGCTCACCGGCATTATTTTGATTGTTTTAGGAGAGTCTAGGCCCGGCCGCGTGACTCGCTCGGTAAAGTGGCAATAATGTGAAGAATGTTTTGGCGGTGAATGAAAGTATCAAGCAAAAACGAATTCGAAACAGACGAAAAAGAAGGGACAATAGGAAGATGGAGGACACGAGCAAGAGACTCTCGGCCAACGTGCTCCACGGTCTGGCTGGCACGCTTGAGGACAAGAACAACGACTACCTGTGTCCGATCTGCATGGAGCTGATAACGGAGGCGCACATCACACGATGCGGCCACACGTTCTGTTACCAGTGCATCGTCAAGGCCATCGAGACGAGCAGCCGATGTGCGTGGTGCAACACGAACCTCGGGCCCCAGGACATCATCCCGAACTTCCTGCTCAACGAGCTCGTTTCGAAGCACAAAAGCCGCATCAAAGGGCTGTCCGAGTTTGGCAGCCGGTTGGCCGATGGAAAAAACAAGGGTGCCCTGGAGCCGGCCTGCGACGGTCTGCGCGACTTCGTGGCCGCTGAGAGCGCGAATCTCAGTCTGCCGGATGTGAATGTGATGCTGGAGGTGCTGACGCAGAGGAAGCACCTGCTGGAGGCCGAATCTTGCGCGGCACAGAACAAATTGTTGCACGAATTTTTGATGCAGTTGCTGCAGCAGAAGGAGGAGCAGCGGAGCCAGTTGTTGCGCGAGATGGCGCTGATCAGAAAGGACATGGACGAGGTGGAGAGCATCCTGAAGGAGGTGCAGCGCAACTGCCCGAAGGTGGAGGACATTAGCAAGCCCGGGGACAACGACAACGAGCAGGTGTCTGCGATCAGAAAGGAAATGATCGACCTCATTGACATCATTGACTCGAACATGGTGAAGGCCAACGACGTGCCGGGGACGCCCTCGAAGCAGCCGGCCGGCAACGGCTCGACCCTGGCGATCAGACGGAAACGCATGCACGCCCACTTCGACGACTTTGTTCACTGCTACTTCGAAACTAGCGCGAAAGAACTGATGTTTGGTCAACAGCAGAAGGGACAGACCGAAACTGGTCGCGGCACCAGTTCCGGCCTGGACATCTTCCGCGAGAACCTCGTCAAGTTCTCTCGCTACAATTCGTTGCGGCCGCTCGCGACGCTCAACTATTCGTCGGACATGTTTAATAACTCGACGATAGTTTCGAGCATTGAGTTCGACAAGGACAATGAGTTCTTCGCCATCGCCGGGGTCACCAAACGGATCAAAGTTTTTGATTATGGCTTGGTTGTTAGGGACATCGTGGATATCCATTATCCATGTGTCGAGATGGTCTCCAGCTCGAAGATCTCGTGCGTCTCCTGGAACTCGTACCACAAGAGCATGCTCGCGAGCTCAGACTACGAGGGCACGGTGACCGTTTGGGACGCGACCACTGGTCAGAGGGCCAAGGCGTTTCATGAGCACGAAAAGAGGTGCTGGTCGGTGGATTTCAACGACGTCGACGCGAGGCTCATCGCCTCGGGCTCGGATGATGCGAGAGTCAAACTCTGGTCGCTCAACATCGACCACTCGGTCGCTTCCTTGGAGGCCAAGGCCAATGTTTGTTGCGTCAAATTCAACCCTCGGAGCAGCTGTCATTTGGCGTTCGGATCGGCGGACCACTGTGTCCATTATTATGACCTGAGGAATATGAAGGAGGCACTGTGTGTCTTCAAGGGCCACAGAAAAGCTGTCTCATACGTCAAATTCATTAATAAGGAAGAGATTGTTTCCGCGAGCACAGATTCTCAGCTCAAAATGTGGAACATCAACAATCCGAATTGTCTAAGATCGTTCGTCGGTCATGTCAACGAGAAGAACTTTGTCGGTCTGGCCACTGATGGTGACTATGTCGCCTGTGGCTCGGAGAACAATGCGCTTTATGTTTATTATAAGGGTCTTACCAAGCAGCTATTTTCTTATAAGTTCGACGCGGTCAGGAGCGTTTTGGAGATGCAGGAACGAAGGGAGGAGGACTTGAATGAATTTGTCTCGGCCGTCTGCTGGAGGCAGATGTCCAATGTTGTAGTCGCTGCCAATTCCCAGGGTATTATCAAGATATTGGAACTTGTATAAAAGTTAGTTCACTTCGAATTTTGTGATTAGATTTTAGTTCTCTTTCATTGTCAAGCGATTTGAATTTGTTTGATGAGAAAAGATACGAGAAATTGATTAATTTTACTTGTTAAAAGATCTGAAATTTGTATCTACAAGTTGAATATTAATTCAAAATAAAGTTAAATTCTAATTCATAGGTGGAACAAATTTCAGGCCCTTTTTTAAAAAAAGTATGCGATAAAATGATCTGGATTTTTTTGGTTCTTCGTTTATTTTTGTACTTTTTTGTATACGATTACTGTTCTATAACGTAGTTGTACCTATTATCGACATTTACATTTACAAATTCATATGATGAAATTGACAAGTTTGTATAATATATTTTAGGTGTACGATGAAAACTTAACGAATTGTTCTAGACAAATAAAAAATTCATCGAAAGAATTTTCGAATTATTTTGTATAAATTTGTAAACATTTGTCGATAATAGGTACAGTTATCGATAATTGATACCACTAGTTTGTTTTCCTTGTCTTTTTTAACACACAACTTTGTAAGTTGAATTAGATTGTTCGTTCCAAAAGGAAAAGTTAAAATGTTTAATTGAAAATTAGAGTTGCAAACGAAATTGATTGAAAAAGATCAAACCTATTGTACCACAATCAAAAATAAAAAAAGAACTGGCGAATTATAAATAAAACCTGTAGAAATAGAATAAATGAAATTAAACGACAATTTTGTGACAAAGAAATCATGGTTGTGTAAAGATACATTGCAAGCCCGAATATATTGTCAAAATTAAACAACTGAAATTAAACGAGAACATTTCGTATATTCGGTCTTCTCACTAATAGTTAAAGTAAGCTAACGAAAATAACTCTAGGAAGAATTATCACAGATTTGTTGAGGTAATTTTAACATTCTATTTTCTTAAATTTCGATCCAACTATAAAACACATTTAGGGGGACAATTTTTCGATGGATAATTTGTAATTACATAGTTTGTAACTGATGTAAATTTTTTGAAACGCTTTTTTGTATTTCTCTTTTGTGCTCTGGCGTGAAAACGAAAATGACTTTGCACGTATTTTGAACAGATTAAAAATTTTAACACAACTGTAAAAATGTTTACATTTGTTTTTATTTTTTGCCGTAGAAAGATTGGATCAATGAATGTTCAAAATCGTGCTAATAACGAGTGAAAAAAAGTCAACTTGAGACTGATGATTTTAAGAATAAATATAGAATTAAAGTTTGATCATTTGCTGTTTACTGTTTTTGATTCAAAGTTGATACCTCGACTACGGTGTGATAAAGACCTGTTTCAGTCAGAATGGTCAAATTCCTTATCTGTACAGTATGTAATGTAATTGCGATTTAAAAGAAAACTACTACAACTTAAACGAAAACAACAACAAAAATTGATAATTTTAAGATTCAGCGATTGTAAGATCCGGACGAAGCGACCTGCTTTCTTGTTCAACGGTGAAAAAGAAAAAGAAATCCCAAAGAGCATGTTTAATGTAAATCAAAAAATGCAGGTCACTTTCCGTCCTTCTTGTCCAGTAATTTTAAAAGATTCGAACTTGTGCCAATCTTTCTGTAAATAGAAAAACACGAAAATCAAAAAAAAAAAAAAAAAAAAAAACAACCTATCTACGACACAAACTTTCCTGCGCTTTTTTGTATAAATGTAAAATTTTTGATTCAAGTTTAATTGAAATTCAAACTATACGTTCAATTTGTGTCTCTTTTATTGATTCAAGTTGTTGAATTTCAGACACAAAACGTTTGTAGATAGATGTGAAGAAAAAAAAAAACGAAATAAATTTAGGCCACATTGCTGATGCAAAGTTGATGTTTCAATTAAATAATGAATTTCACAAGAAAATAGTATATTTTTAGATGGTATTTTAAAAGCGCAAAATTATAATGTATTTAATGTGCAAAGACAGCCTACATTTGGTGAATAATAAAGACGAAGAATCGATGTGCATTGGATTGTTTCTTGTGTCTATACCTGATTTAGAATTGCGTACCTGTTCTCGATCAATTTTTTTTTTTTATAACAAAAATTTACATTCATTTTTCCAGAGCTGGACCGAAACTGAAAAAAGCAGAGACAAGATTGTTTTGGAATTTGGATGAGGCTGAGTATACCGGAGTCGCTGTTGTCGGCCTTGGAAAACGAGGAGCTCAGTTCAATGAACTCGAGGAACTTCACGAGGGCAAGGAAAATGTCCGCGAAGCTGCTGCTGGTAATTTTTCAATTATTTAAAACTCTAATTTAACTTAAAATTGAATATAAAATATGTTGATTTTTTAATATAGGTAATTAATGTTTTACTAATTTCGCAGCCGGATGTCGCATCTTGGATTCAAATGATATCAAAGATATCGTGATAGAAAATTTCGGAGACCCTGAAGCCACAGCAGAAGGTGTTGGCTTGTCCACATGGTTGTTCCAGGAATTCAAAAGTAAGAGAGAAAAAGAACTGCCTCGAGTGTCCAGACTGGAAACAACTGGAGAGTAAGTTAATAAACAAAAATGTATCTTAATTTGTCTAAATCAAATTTAAAAATTAATCTTGGACATATGATTTTTGCAGAAAAGAATGGCAGATAGGCAAAATCAAATCCGATGCCCAGAACTGGGCACGAAAACTCGCCGACACCCCGGCGAACCGCATGACACCGACGATATTTGCTGAAGAAGCTTATTCGGTGTTGACTCCTCTTGGTGTAGAAGTTCAGATCCATGACAGAGCATGGGCTGAGAAAAAAGGAATGGGCTCTTTCTTGAGCGTTGCTAATGGTAGCAACGAGCCACCCAAGTTTCTTGAAATTTGTTACAAGGGCGCCGATCCTAGTCAGGCTCCAATCGTTTTCGTAGGAAAAGGTGTCACTTTTGATTCTGGCGGTATCAGCCTCAAGGTAATTTTTCCCTTTTTGAAAAAACCATTTTTAACGATCACAATGTAAGAACAGTTGGAGTAATTGTAATTAGTTGAAGTAATTGTATTTGAATAAATTTTTTACTTTATAAAAATAAACATTGATCTATAAAGATATTAAATTTGATAATTGAAATAATTAAAATACGACAAAATGTTTTTATTGACTGTTGTATGGATTTTGGTATATTATTGTAATACATGTTGCAAATTCACGATCTGGATTATGTTCATTACAAAAAGAAAAAAAGTAGTATCAGTACGATATCTGATTATCTGGATTATTTGGATGGAGAATTATCTGGATGTATTTTTGGATGAGTAAATTTGTTCAATTAACAAAAACACGTATCAACATTGCAGCAAGCGGCACAGATGGATTTAATGAGATCAGATATGGGCGGAGCAGCTTGTGTGGTTTCTGCGATCAAAGCAGCAGCTGAACTTAATCTCAAGATCAACCTGGTGGGTCTGATTCCTCTTACTGAAAATCTCCCATCTGGTTCGGCGACTAAACCTGGAGACGTAGTCTATGCCATGAACGGCAAGTCAATTATCATCGACAACACTGATGCCGAAGGCCGACTGATCCTTGCAGATGCCTTGTGCTACTCAAAAGAGTTTTCACCAAAGTAATTTTGCCCTTCAAACAATTTTTAACTTGCAAAATTCAGTTAGTGTTAAACTTTTAATTGATCGAATTTGAATTTTCCTTTAGGTTCGTTTTGAACATTGCCACACTCACTGGTGCCATCAAAATTGCTCTTGGCGGAGCTGCCACTGGAGTTTTCACAAACAACAAAGAGTTGTTTGAAGTTTTACAAAAGGCTGGATCCCTTACGGGCGATCGCATGTGGAGATTTCCTCTTTGGCAGTTGTTCACAGACAGGATCAAAAGTAATTTTGTTTGACGATGAAAATTATTCATAATTGAACCAAACTTTGAAATAATTTCGTACGGGATTAATTAAAATTGAATTTCAATGTTTGTAGAATCGTTTAGATATGCTGACTTGAACAACGTTGGTAAAGGTAAGGGCGGTGGTCCATGCATCGCTGCGGCTTTCCTCCGTGAGTTCGTTGGAGAGAATACCCCATGGCTGCATTTGGATATTGCAGGAGTGATGGGAATCATGGGATCTGATGATGAGTTGAAGTACTTGTCAAATGGAATGACTGGAATTCCAACTCGCACTTTGATACAGTTTTTGCAAAATTTACAATAGAATATGTTGATTTCATTTCATTCAAAAACTGTTTTGAACATGAAAGAATTAATAACCAATATGATTGCCATTTTTATATCAAAAATAAGTATAAACTTTATAAATCAAGTTTTTTTCGAGTTGCTTTCATATGCAACGGTTTGCAATCAGTTATTGATTTTGATATTCGTTTGTCAAATTATCAAATTTTTTCCATTTTTTATCTTATGATTTAGATTATAAGAATACATAATTTGCATTTGTTTATTGCTCGTTTTTTTACTACAATTTCTACTCTGAATCTTTGTATTTTGAAAAGAAAGTGTTTTTTCATACATTAATATTAATAACTTCGTCAATACGTTTTTCATAACTTTCTACTTTTAGATGCTGATGCTAACGAATAAACTTTATATTATTATACAAAAGTTAGGTGTAACCATGTATCAATATGTATTATACGAATCTTGAAGAAGAAAATAAAGTGCTTTTGGAAAAGAATTTGTGTCCATTATAAATGTTTGTGCAAATAAAGGGATGCATGTTAGCTTACAAGTGTTTTTATTAACAGTGATCTATAAAATGGTTTACATCAATATAATTTTGGGCCTTAAGTTAGTTATAACTTAGATTATAAGCATATTTACAAGCAAGTGTCCATTAATTAGTCGCAGACTTAGTTTGCATTATATACAAAATCCCTGCAGTTATAGTTCCACAAGAATTACAAGAGATGGATGATATTTGTCATGTTGATGTTCTTTCAATCAAGACTCAAGACTCTTGTCCGAATTGTGCTACAACTTTTCACCATAGTCAAATATATTGAAACGATAACAAAATCCAATTTATTGTTTAGTAAAAAATATACCAAACGAGATACATTCAACATATCCACTGAAAATAAATCATTCTGAAAAGTAAAGTATTTGCTCAAGACAAACGGTGCAATACAAAATACTAATTGAGATTCAAATTAACATATGTTTCTGTAATTCAGTCTCATTAAATCATCAATCATCATTATTGACAAAACCGAAAAAAAAAAAAAACAAATTATAAATTAATATCCACCAAAAAACCCTATAACGTTCACAATAATGTTTATGAATAACAAAACGAAAAAAGAAGTAACCAATGAAATGAAAGTGAATGATAAGACAATAATGCAAAACAATATAGAAATTGAATGGAAGAACAGATGATGGATGATAATAATGGTGTTTATAAGTATGAGAAAGTGGTAGCACATGATTAGTATGTTCAGGAACAAGGTGGAGGAGGTGGTTGTTGCTGCTGCGAGGGAAGGGGCGCTACTACTGCGGCACTGGCGACTGCGGCAGCAGCGTAAGATGACGGATCCGAAGGGTCAAGCAGATGAGTCGGTGTCAGGCCACCGGCACCGCGGCCTCTACCACGACCTCTTCCGCGACCACGGCCGCGCCCCCTCCCCCTTCCGCGTCAACTCCTCCTTTCTGGCATTCCTATGTTGCTCGTTGTTTTCTCCAGATAGGCCAGGGGACTCTGCACACTTCCCACGTTTCCTACAGGGAAACCTGCCGCTCGAGCTCTGTCCTGTCCCATGAACATCCCCTGCTGATTTACTCCAACTCCCTGCATGCCTGGAGGCGCTGTTCCACTACCCTGTTGTACCTGAAACAAATCCAACAAACTTTTCAACAAAATTTCTCCATCTTTCAAAACTTCTTTGAGAATCACCTTCATTCTGTCACAAATTTATGATTTAGATGTTGAAATTGGTTCTAAGCAATTGTGTTGAATCAAAAATTCGAACAAATAAATCAAAGCAAATATGATGGTAAGAAATAAAATAAGAACAAAATTGCATGCATTAGATAAATTTAAACTCTGAGGTCGAAGATTCAAAGGATCGTGAAAGGGTCAGGTGAATGAAAGAAAGCACAATGATTCACCATGAAAGAAATTTATTCCAAGTTATGACTACTAGCACCACAGTAACAATAAGTTGTACGTTGCCTAGTTTCGCGGCTAAGGAAAAATACAGTCCGTCGAGTGAAAAGGTACACCTCGTGTGTATCCGAAATCATGCTTTTGATATACTTTCATACATGCAGCATCTGTCAATATACAATTCAACTATGTGATTTTTTTTCCTTCGTATCGAATTCAAATTTTGTCAATGAAAAAAGCTGTCTTGATTATTTAATTTTTTCGATTTGGAATTCAAGTAAACGATTGTACTTTATTGTAAGAATGAATCACAGTCTTGTTTGTTTTTTTTTCTCATCAACAGATATATAAATTGTTTGAAAGCAATTGAATTTGTAAATAAAATTACCACAGGTACTGTGAAGTTATTATCAGTATACAAATGGATTCGTCAAATATCGATAGATTGAATTAACAAGGATTGCTATCGCCAATCAGCAGTCTAATTGAACCTATTGTAATAAACGTCGATGAAAATAAAATGTATCAATGAGAAGAGACGGAAGTTTGTACAGCAAAGTCATGAAGTTTGATTAATTAATTATAAAAAATGATATGATATTTGATGAATCCTATCACAATTCGAGACAAATAATAATAATGATACTAATAATAATAAATAAACTCTGAAACAAAATTACAAATAAATAAAATATCACATGACAAAATATCAATTGGTAACCGGTCGGCTATCTTTTATCAAGTTTATTTCTACGATATTGGCACTTGAAAATATGAGCGCTTTCAATAACATTACATTTCAAAGCTGTCTCCAAATCATGAACGGTCAATTAAGAGCACTTACGTAAAAGTCTAGACAAAAAGCAATAACTCGAGAGATAAAAATTGTAAAACGAGTTGTAGAAACTGTAAGGCACAACAGTTTATAGATGACAAGTGTTTGTTTGTCCCCGTCAAGTATATAAGTTATCAGTTGAAACAAAAGAATCTATTAGCCGACATGGAGAAACAATAACAAGATACAAGGTTCCTCGCGTATGTTCAGTTTCAGCGTAACCAAGCAGTAGTCGTGATTAGTGACGAGCTGTTCGCCCCCGCGGGGTTGTCGACAAGTAGAATTCTATGAGTAGCTTATACCTGCTGCTGGTGGAGCTGTTGCTGTTGCATCTGGTGCTGATGCATTTGTTGCTGCAGCTGCTGTTGTTGCAGCATCTGCTGCTGCTGTTGCATCGTCGGTGTTGCTCCATTTCCACTCTGCTGGTTTTGTACAGTGCCCTGAGTTGCTCCGTTAGCCAAACCTGCAGAAAATTTAATTTTGATTAAAAAATTAGCTTTTGGCTTACAAAGTCAAAAATCGTTCTTAAAACCATCATAATTTTAAAAAGCGTAATATATTAAATTATCATTCAATTATTATCTGTGCTTCAATGAGGAAAGCAAAATAAAAAGTCTACTTTGATTTGGATTTATCCAGGCAATGAAAACAAAATAATGACCATTCGGAGCTGGTCCTTGAGCAGGAGATTTCGCCCAACCTTGTAGGTCTGCTAAAAGATTCTGCCAGACTGTGATTTTTTCGTAGTGCCGCTTGATGAGGTCTTCCTTGCGAGCTAATTCTATTTTCAGTTCTGTGATGTCCTCTTTCACAACGATTTCAGGCTTCAGCGTGGAGAGGAGGAACCTTTTTTGTAAGAAAAATGCCTCCATCTGACGAGCCATGTCTAGAAATCTCAGGGTTACTTGTTCCACTTCACCACGAACTTCATCTTTGTCGGCTGCCTGGCCTCCTGCAGAAATACTATTTCCCTGGCCTTCATCTCGCGTCAAAACATTCAGACATTGCTACAAAAACAAATAAAAGCTATTAATTTAGTAATTATTAAAAACAAATATTTATTTTTCAAAAACATGTTAGAATAATTCTAACTGCTCCAAATTATATTCAAAGTATGACTTTTGAGTTTGTACGCAAGACACATGTTTGTTTATTTACAGTTTAATGTTTACTTTTTTCAAATTTTTCGGTAACAATACATAAAGTAAGGTTAAGTTTGTATTTATTGAAAGGGTTAAGAGATTTCCTTTTTTGATCTGTAACGGATGAATAAATGATGAAAACAATGTTTACTTGGAATGCCTCTTCGAATTCGTCAACAATGTTGCCGCTCCCATTGCTCGACGCTGCCATCGTGACCCGATGACGCGAACGTGAAGAAAAACAAGATCCAAATGGTGAAATGAGAGCTGTAGAACGATTCGGCTGCTGACGAACACAGTGTGTGAATTATTTGGTGAGGTGGATATCGTGAAGCGTCACGAGTTGTTGCTGATTCGGAAGAACACTATATCAGAACATCTTTACAATGTTGGTACCTCGTTTTACACTATATTTAACATCAAAGACTCTAAATTTATTTTTATTTCGTTGGCACGCCTAATTTTTTCTAAACATTTTAACCTCCAACTTTGTTTTTCCCATTAATTAAAACAGGATGAAAAACTCGAATTCACATCCAGATGGCGTTGCTATCATACATAATTCATATCTGGTGTATTCATACTCAAATATTTTCAACAACACTGAAATTACGTTGAAAATTGCACATTATGAGCAGAGCCTTACGTGGATTATCACAAGTTGTTAAAAAATTCCTTTCCGTTTCCGTAGTAAAGAATAAAAACACAACATTCGCAACCGTAAGTACCGAGTTTTTCTTCCCTTCATTTTTGTACCCACAAAAAACTCAACTGAATCATAAATAAATACTAAAACTCAATATCTATACCGTTCGTTCGGCTTATGGCTCTAAATCAGATTAAATAAAACGTGTCTCAAAACAAGAGCAATTATTTATTCTCGCGTGATGGCAAATTTGCAATCATTATACAACACCCATATGTTAGAATTGCAAAAATTTTGTTTATTCATTTTTTAGGGGATTTTGATGAAATAACAATGTTTAGCATCAATTTTGAACGTTCATGAATTTATGAGTTTCCACTGTGACTCATTTTTTGTCTTGCCTTTTTCGCTTGCTAATGAACAGTTTGTGCGGTGCTCTCTGTTTAACCTTATTTATAGCAACTAACAATGTTTGAATAAAATAAGGTGCGGTGTATGCCGCCAAGCATTGTTTTGGACCTTGTTGATTAATTTGCATAATTTTCACGCTCGGTTAGCGACGACAACAATGAATTGAATTTTGAGCCTGTTTGTTTGTATTGTTGGTTTTAATTACATTATCAAATATCAAAGTATGATTTTCCTATTGATTTGAATTTATTTATAGATTTTAAAGCTAGTTAAATTTAGTTAACATTATGATATCAAAATAACGATGGAAGTAAACTGCGACTGTGACAAACTGTTTGCTTTTTGTTATGACAAGAGATACTTCATTTTTCATTTCATTTTTATGATGCTTTTTTTAATCAAGGCGGTTGTTTTGCTGATCAGAAGGTGAGCAGGTGCGAAATATCCTCCGGTTGGATTATTTTTATTTGCAACACAAAAAACTGTTCTAATCCATGGATAAATTGATTGTTATTAATTTTTTAAAGAAACTATTTTCAATGTAAACAGAATAAATAAATGAAATTAAAATATAAACATTAATGATGAATTTGGATGTCTTTTTCAGATGGGGGAACCTACGGGATTAACTAACAGCGAAGCCAGGGAACTCTGCCAGGAACCGGATCCTTCGACGAAGGATTTCATAATGCAACAAACCATGTACCGTATAAAGGACCCTAAAAAGTCGCTCCCGTTTTATACGAATGTTCTGGGGATGAGGTTGTTACATAAACTCGATTTCCCTGAACTCCACTGTTCACTTTATTTCATGGGATATGAAGATGCTAAAAGTATACCTTCAGATAAGAAAGAATGTATCGAGTGGACTTTCAGGAGAAAGGCCACCATAGAGCTTACTCAGTTAGTTGAAACAATATCAGTAGATGAATGTGAAATTAGGTAAAATTACAAATTCTGTATCGTTTTGTACAAATTTTAATTGTTTTTTTTTTTTTTCATTTTCTAGTAACTGGGGAACTGAAAGTGATCCGGACATGCAGTATCATAATGGAAATTCTGAGCCAAGGGGATTTGGTAAATAACTTGTTTGTTTTTTGAAGTTTATTTGGTTCCACGAAGAATAATATTGATAGATTGTTACTTTTCATTTAAGGCCATATTGGGATTTCCGTACCAGATGTTGAAGCGGCTTGTCAAAGATTCGCGCAGTTGGGAGTTGAATTTATAAAAAAGCCGGAAGACGGAAAAATGAAAGGCATTGCGTTCATCAAAGATCCTGACGGTTACTGGATCGAAGTTTTCAGTCCAAGCATCATTGGGAGGATATCGGAACAAATGAGCACCTCGTAATCTCAGGGATAAGATTTGATTTGTGTCATTCACTAGTTATATCGCGCACCCAAAAAATTGTGTACCTTCAAACAAAATGATGGAAGATCAAGCCTCTTCGAACCAAAACTTCACTTTTTTTTTGCCAATGACTCCTAACGGAACGATATTTTACATTTATTATTAATATTTATAACTGTAAAGATATGTATTTAATAGATGATAATTTATATGTAACACAGTTGTATATGATACATCAGAGCTTTACCGTCGTCAAAATGAAATCAAAATATTTATTTTTCTAATATACAGTATTACTATTGATAATCGTGTAATGATTTATCACTGTAATTTTTTTATTTCATTTCTCGAATAGAAAAGTGATTGTGAATTCTGTTGATCATTGGTTGTAAAATTTTTGGTTTTCTTTTCATTTTGTAAAACAAACTTAAGTCGTAATAAATCTACTTGATACGTCATTTTTTGGATTATTTTACACCTTATACTGTTTTCACATGCAAAATTATCATTTCAAACAATTTAAATTTTTAATTCATTCTTTTTATTTTGTTTGATAATTTTAATCAAAAACAATATTTTGGATATACTTGAAACTGTCAACATTAAGTGTGACAATTCATCACTAAGTTTACAGAACATTTTTTTTTCTAAATTTTACAACCCCAAATTTGCAAGTTTTGAAGATCGCTCAGCTGGTATACGATGTAAACGCAAATCCCTGCGCTAGTTTTTGACAGATAGAAAATGACGGCATGCGTGATGAAGTGTGGCTTATGATTTTCAATTAAACCTTTGTAAATTCAACCTCAACTTTTAGATTTTCGAGTAAGTCTTTGAACTGAAATAACATTTTCCAATTTAGACCGAGTCAGTTGTTAAAATTTTTAATGCAAGCAGTCTTTATCTCTCGTATTTACCATCGAATTGAGGTTAGAAAGCTGAAAATTTTTTTGAACACCAGCAATTTGTTTACACCTCGGATAATAAGAACAGCTGATAAATTAAAAAATTGTTTTGTTTATAAATGACCGTGATTTTTTCAATTCAGTGAAAAAGTTGCTTAGCTTTTAGGTTAGGAGGATGAGTGACATATTTGTGTATCCTTTTATGGTTTTTATTGCAACTTTGCGATTTGTCATCGAAAGTAGTTTATCTTTATCATTTGTGACTCATTTTCGAACTCCTTTTTATTCGTTTTGTTTTTTATGAATTTTATATTGCAAATTTCAAATTATAAACAAAACAAAACTTTTGCATTGCTCCAATATAAATTTTGCAATTTGTATATAATTCATTGCTATCCCTGTGACAATTGACAAATGAAACAGAATAAATGATAAATGTGCAGTTATAAAAGTACCTGTGAATATATAAATAAATATAAATAATTAAATATATATATATAATGTATATTTAATTTTTGTAGAATGGTAGAGGATAAAAACTACGAGATAGGATGTCGAATAGAATGCGATGGACACCGTGGTACGATAAAATACATCGGACCAGTAGGAAATACAAAAGGCCAGTGGCTAGGAATAGATTGGGATGACCCTACACGAGGGAAACACAATGGAACACATGAGGGCATTGAGTACTTCAAAACTAGGTTTGCTATTAATACCGTAATCAATTCTCATCCCCTTCTGAATCCCAGCAAACATTTTGATATCAAATAACACCATTTTTTTCTGTATCTCCATCCCGATATAAAAAGTTTACATATAAATTCACAATACGATCTAAATTTAAAACAGTATTTAAATATATTTCTTGTTTTTGATAAAAAAATAAATGAAAGTTTGATTTTTGCAGGCATCCCACATCCGGTTCGTTCATAAGGCCTGAGAAGGCCAAACTTGGAGTCTCGTGTCCAGAAGCAATTAAAATTCGCTACGGATTGGTTGACGACGAACTGGCTGGATTTGATCGGGACAACCTTTCGACGTTTCAGAAAAAATTAAAGTTCCGGTTGAGATGGTGGGATTCGCTAAAGTAAACAAGAAACAAAGCAAATTTGAAAACCTGAGTACAATATTGTTGCGGGAGCAGGGTGTGAGTAGTGCTGGCAGGCCCGGAGAGATGCACGACTTGTGCCCGCATTTAGAAGAGCTAGATCTATCAAGAAATTTAATCAGTTCCTGGGTGACTGTCGCTGAAATTTGCAGTCAATTGCGATACCTCAAAATACTCAATGTTAGGTAAGTATCAATCTTACTTTTTTAAGTTAAAAGGAAAGATGAAACCAAACGTGAAATGATGCGACTTATTTTATTGAATGAATTTGATTTTCATTGAGTGAATATATTTTTTCAGTGGAAATTATTTGCCTACCGATGAAAATTTAGAGCTCAGCGAAGCATTCCCAGCGGTTCGATACTTAACGATGGCGACGATGAATTACGATTGGCAAGACGTGGAAAAATGTAGCACAATGTTCAAAGAAATAAGCAAGATAGACGTTTCTTGTAATAATATCAGGTTGTTGAACGAGCCAGCGGCTGAGTCGAATTTAATGAAACTCGAACAATTGACACTGACGGAGAATTATATTTCGAGTTGGAACGAGGTCTTGAAATTAGGCCGTCTTCCACGACTAGAGTATTTGAATTTAAGCTCAAATGAAATAGATAGAATACGAATCCCCACAGATGAACCAACGGGCAAAACAAAACTTTTCGCTGGTCTGAAGATATTGAACATATCGAAGAACAACTTGTCTGACGTAAGAAATGTTTTTGAACTTATTTGAAAATGCGTTTGTAGTTTTTTTGTTGTCAATTTTGATTTTTTGTTTCAGTGGCAGTCGATACGAGAATTGGAAAAGTTTCCCCAGCTGACAAGTCTTAAAATCACAGATAATCCAGTCTTGAAGACTGTGACGCCTGAAACTGCTTTTCAAATAATAGTTTCTAGTATATCAAGTCTGAAATATTATAATGGCCATGAGATTCAGGATCAGGAGAAGAGAGGTGCGGAGTACGATTATTTGAAATATTTCGGACTCCAGTGGTTGGAGTGCAAAGATGATCCTGAAAAAAAGAAGGAATTTTTGAGTGCTCACCCTCGGTATCTCTTGCTCATTGAAAGTATGTCATCGAAATATGTTTGAACAGGAAATTGTGATTTTGGTAAATCAATATTTTATCTTTCTTGCAGAGTACGGTGAACTAGATGTGCCAGCACCACAAGCCAAGTTGGAAATGGCATCGAATGTAATTACCGTCGAATTTACATGTCCCAATGATCCGAGTCAACCAAAAGGAATCAAACGAAAATTACTAAAAGATATGAATGTGCAAAAAGTCATAGGACTTGCACAAAGATTATTCAAAACTGGTGGAAAAATTCCTGAGCTTTCATTTGTCCAGCAAAAGGCATGAAACATTATTTTGAATAATGGATTTTATATTTTCTCTGATGATTTTTTTGTAAGTTTGACGTATTTTTTATTTTTTTATCTTTCAGCTGTCAGAAGATGAAATTCCTCTGGACAAACCCTTACAGGAATTGTGTTACTATTCAATCGAAGACGGTGATCATATTCTCGTACGATGGTGATATCGGCGAACATTATTTATAGAAACGATTGTATTTTTTATGCTGTTACAAATTTTGTCCTTACACTTTGTTAATAAACTTTTTTAATCGCACAACAATTTTTCTCAGTCTTATACGGTGATCATCTTTTCCGCCAAAATGCTTGAATCAATATATCTTTTCCACTAAAGATGCATACCTTTTGCGCCAAAGATGCATATCCTTTGCGCCAAAGACGCATATCATTTGCGCAAAACTTTTAATTAGAAATGAACTCGTTTAATACAATCGTCATTCAATTTTTATTCATTCTACTACATAAAAGTCAAATATAAAAATACAAAATTCAAAATTTTGCAACCAAACTTTAACGCAACACTGTAAAGTCAAACACCTTGCGGCAAAAATGATAATCTATAACTCCAATTTCACAATTGTCTAATTTTTCGCGACAATGTATCCGATTATTTAAATTTGGTCTAGTCTTTTGTTCGCACGTTTTCGGACACCGGTAAATTTTAAATAAGTCTCTGCTTGAAGATTTCGAAGCGTTTCGATACACAAATAAACATTTGGTTTAGCCGTATAAAAATTGTTTTTTAAATGTCGATGAAAGGACTCAGGACCAAATTACCAATGTAATTTTTTAGTACATAGTCACTAAATTAATGTAATTTTGATTCGTTTGGACCCCCTACAAAACTTACATTACATATGTTTTATAAAATAATTTTTTCATTTGTTTCATTTTAATTCGTTTGTATATAGTTTATTTGTACCTGGGCACTCGGATATCAGATCAACAAATGCATCTTCGACTTCCACTGGACGCAATAAAGACAATCCAAAAGAATTTAAAAAAGTTAATAAAATAATATGCGTCTATTGCGCAAAAGATATGCCTCTTCGGCAGAAATGATATACAGCCGTCTTATATTATCATTTCATTTGTTTAGGAAAATTAAAAATGCAAACTTTATAGAATAAATAAAAAAATGTATATTTCCCCATTTGTTTACATTTACAAGTCTTTTGAAAGTACGTAAATCAATTCTGTTGAGCTTTTTTCTCGATTTTACTAGCTTCTTCTTTTTCAAGCTGCTCTCGTGTGAGGAGAGATAGACCCAACTGATCTTCTCTCGAGAATGGTTGGGCCATCTGCCGTAACCATCTTTTACTTAGCTGAAAGAAGAAAAAAAAATGTTTATTAAACAAAAAATTAATTATTAATTGTAAAACATTTTTATGGCAAATTAAAGGTACCTGAATAGCTTCTTCAGTTGACAAATTAACATAATTGTCAGTGAGATACTCTTGAATCCATTTTGGTAGTTTGCTTCTTTTATCGGCTCTTGCAAATCGCTATAAAATTGTGAGTAAATATATTTAATTCAGTTTCATCTTTTATAATTCATACTTGATGTTTTGCAAATAAGTAAAAATTTATAAAATACCTTGTCTGCGAAAACCATAATACCGTAGTCTGTTTTTCCTCTGATAGCACGTCCGACGCACTGTGCGGCATGTCGCATGGCATCAAAAGTTAGGAAATCATTTTCTCTAATCTGAAATGAATTGTACACTTTTTAAAACATTCTTTTTAATAGAAAAAGAATAATACGTTCCATATTATCATTGATTCATACTTGAAACTGGTCTCGCAAATACTCAAGGCGAGCTTTTAAAATTCGTGATTGAGTGTAGACGTAAGGAATGCCAAACATAAGTACAGCTCTACCAAGATGGTGATCAAAATCCACACCTTCTGAAACTTTTCCTCGGGCAACAGAAAGCAACACAGCCCCTCTACCGCATTCACAAGCTTTGATATAATTGATCAAAGCCAAACTCGTTTCCGCGGAATCTTGTGTTTCGATGAATAAAAGTTTATGTCGTTGCAACTGGTTCACCACACCTTGGTCGTACCTGACAATTACATTTAAAAATAAAATTTCTCATTCCTTGCTTTACATTTAATTACTTTTTCGTTTCAGTGAGATTTACCATGCTGCAACAACTGATTCCATATACAGGTAAGATGTAAAGAAGCAAACTATCCCATCAGGTACGGTTGCTGCAAATTCTACTAAAAGTTGGCCATAATTTCGAATCACTGCCACGTCGTCTCTTGTTTCGTATTTTGATGAGATTGCTACTTGGTCGTTTCCCCGAGAAACAATCTAAATAGAAAAAATATTGATTTGTTTATAACAATTAGTTGACTGTAAAATAAATAATATTTAAATAAATATTATTTATATTTATTTACAAATATTTTAAAAATAATAATAGTTACCATAGGAAGCAAACAAGGTCTGGTCAAAGTCATGGTGAAAGAAGACATGATGACCGGGTGGAAGTTCAGAATTTTTGGGTACATGTCCAAAGGTGATAGTGTACCTGATGTGATGATAACAGACTGGAATTTATCAAAGACAGGCTTGATTGCAATTGAGGAATCCAGACAACTAAAATGTAATACTGGGTTCAAAACCGTTGGTGTTTTGTCATCGAAAGGTTCCACGATTATTGTAAAGCCTGGAGAATAAAAATTGTTTATTAATAATTGTGAGATTTAGAAATTAAAAAATAAACAATAAATTCAATAGGGGCTGAAGTTACCTTTTGTATAAGTTGATACCAATGTCGCGAGATGTGTTATTAAAATCAACGGCGAGAAATCAGTCATATCTGTGATTTCCATCGTTCGTAAGAGTGAAGCCAGTCTCTCGGCGCAGAACTGCAGAGGTTTGCGTTCTATGCAAACTTTCTGCTGCAGATCGCGCAGAAAAGAAGCTGGTGATTCTTGAACGACATGTTGGACTCGCAAACGAGTTTTGATATATTCAACAAAACGTTTGAGAAATGCGACAAAATGCTCTGCATTTCGTATGTTTCCTGGTACCACTTCTGCAAAAAAAAATTTAAGAATAAAATTAAATACCTATGAAAACAAAAATGAACAATTGAAAAATCAAACTCATTGTTCCTACCATTCAAAACTTGATCAGGCAAAACTGGATTCGCTAAAATCATATCTGTTTCCCTGGCAACCTGTGCATCTTTAAGTCCTTCAACCAATCGGTGGTATTCTTCTTTAAGTTTCTTAGCATCCTCATCTTTCATTCTAAAAAAAAACATCAAGTCCTGTATTATTATCTGATGGAATAATAAAAATGTTTTTAGTACTTTAAAAAATATTTTGCATACTCAGATACAGTTCTTTCTAAGAGCTGAATATTTGCTGAACTCTTTTCCATTATTCTTCTGTTAATCTTCACACTCATCGAATCGATACAAACGTTATCTGATAATAAACAAAACAAGCATTAGGAATGTTTAACAACTACTTTGACGAGAATTCATAAAAAATTTAAAAACATACCTATGTTGTGAGCTTCGTCAAATACAACAACAGAAGATTTGCCGAGCTCTTTGGAAACAAGATCTGCGATTTTTGGATCTAACAGATAATGATAACTGTAAACGATTATTTGTGCTTGTAAAATCTGCAAAATAAACAAAGTTTTAATACTACATTAACAAAATTTTTATTTTATACATTTCAATAATCTTTTCATTTGTTTAGTGTACCGTAAATCTTGCTAAGAAGTAAGGACACCAGTTTCTGTCCCTGCCATACTCTTTCATATCATCAATCGAATAAATCCCTGGGGTCATAACTTGTTCCTTTCCTTCCATATCAAACCCCTCGTAATAACTGCAAATCGGCGTACTTTCGTCATAATTGTGTCTTTCTCTTACATAAGAGGCTGTTAAAGAATGACACCGGCCGTCTACAATTTTTCCTTCCCTCTCACGACTGACGTCTGGATGAATGCACATATTTTTCCTCGAACTTAGCACCAGGCCGACAATTTTTGGCTTCACTTTGTCCTCCTTCTCGTAATAATCGATCAACTTTTTGAGTTCCTCTATGACTTTCTCAATCTCTGGGACTGTTCGAGAACAGTAGATTAATTTTGTTAGATCCAGAGGATTTTCCAGCATGTAGGCTAAGATTAGAGACAATAGTGTGATGGTTTTTCCAGTTCCGGAAGGCATCTCCAGTAAACAGTGTCCCTGAAAAAAATTGCATATGAATAATCGATTCATAGATGTAAGACGTATATTAAATTTATAGATGTGAAACCGAACCTTAGCATCCAGGCCACGTTTGAGCTCCAACATATATGCATATTGCTCTGGATATATGTAATCGTAAGGGAAATATACAACTAATCCGTCCACGGAAATCCTGGAAAGTTAAAAAAATTCAGTTAGGTAAACATTTCAAAACAGATTAGATTTCTATCAAACAGATCATTTATTTATTTAATTATATCAACTTCAATTTGATTTCTGATAGAAATCAAAAACTTATTCCTAAGAATTATTAAGGTACAATATTTTTTGCATAAATGTTTACATATCACAGTATTTTAACAATTAATAGTAAATAGTGAGAATAGTAAGTTAACAAGAATGAAGTTCGAAAATGTGTTTAAATTCACCTACTTCATTTTGTAAAGTTGTTCAATCAGTTCAACACTTTGAGATACATTTGTTACTTCCAACAACTTTGCAAGTTTGACAAATTCAATATTTAGTTACTCTATGTTGTTTATAAACGAATTCTAATTTCTAGGTTATGTTTTCACAGTCTTCAAACTTCGAGATATCGATATAACTCGTTTCCGGTGGGGCGGTAATGTTTATCTTTGATGATGATTTCGGTTTACTAGACAAAAATATTATTGTTGATAACAGCAAAAAATAAAATTTGGCGTTTATTTCTATCAAATGAAAGTTATTTGTTGATAAAATATTGTTTTAGTTGAACAGAGATGACAACAATAAAAGTTCTATTTTAAGAGCACATCCCAGAGCGCCATCTATGTAGTTTTTCCACCGGATGAGGTTATCTGGCATCTCACAGTTTTCGTTTCATTCAATCTTGAAAGCGTGCACGTGGGGTCCGGCTTAAAGTGATTTTATTATTGAAAAAAACAAGTTGAAGTAACAAACCACAGGATGGGCAAACCAGGTAAACAATTCAAAAAATCAATCCAAATCATTTAACCAGAAAGCTGAATTTTTTCAATCATGCTCTTACTCAATGTATTTACATTTTGCGAACGCACGTTTTATAACCTGTACTCAAGTTCTTTCTTGCCGCTAAAAGTTGCTTTCCGTTCAAATAAATCATTGCAGCCCCGATAAACATTGTTGTAACTGTCAAAAATAATTTATTGTTGAAACTTTCATTTCATCAAAAATCAATCCGCTCGAAATTTATTTCAAAAATAACGGAGCATGTTTTCGTTTTACTTATAAACATCACGTGTCGGTGATATTTTCGTCTCCGCCTCAACATTTAAACTAAATTTATTCGCCATTCAATTATCTTTACGTTGATTCAACAACAAAAATTTGTTTAGAACATTTTTATTTACAGCTTTTGTTATATTTTATGGTAAACAAAATGTGACTTCGATTTACCGTTTGGTTTCATTGTATCTCATTTCAATCATTTCAACCTGACATTTTTAATATGGAATTGAAACAAAATTTTGTACTTCGTTTGTAAGCAATATTAAATTCAACATGTGTTTTCATGTTTACAGGTTTTTCTCCGGGTGGTAGAGGCGGATTCGGTGGGGGTGGTGGTGGTCGTGGCGGAGGCGGTCGAGGAGGATTTGGCGGCGGTGGCCGAGGGGGTGGTTTTGGCGGCAGGGGTGGTTTTGGCGGTCGCGGTGGCGGAGGCGGTCGTGGTGGTGGTGGGGGCCGCGGGGGCGGCACCCCAAGAGGACGCGGAGGTGGTCGCGGCGGACCCCGCGGTGGCAGGGGTGGTGGCGGCGGCTTCAGAGGCGGCAAAACCGTGGTCATTGAACCACATCGTCACGAGGGTGTATTCATCGCTAGGGGAAAAGAAGACGTTCTAGTTACCCTCAATCTTGTACCTGGATCTGATGTTTATGGAGAAAAGAGAATAAGCGTTGATGTAAGAAAACTCAGTTACCTTTTTTCATTTACTTTTTTCTAATTGAAACAAACTTGAATTTACAACTTCAAGTTCCATTGAGTTTCTTAAAACTTGTTCGAGAACTTTATTTAAATTCAAACTTTGTTTCTGCTCGAAAAAATTGATCTTGAAAATGTAACTTGCTAATCTTGAATGTTTTTTCAGGGTGAAAATGGCCAGAAGATTGAATACAGAGTTTGGAATCCCTTCAGATCAAAGTTGGCTGCTGCGATCTTGGGTGGTGTTGAACAAATTCATATGGGCCCGGGTTCCAAGGTCCTGTACCTCGGAGCTGCCTCTGGAACCACAGTATCCCACGTGGCAGACATTGTTGGACCGGTACGTATGGGAAATTGAACCCTGAAAGCATACATTAGAGCCAAGTAGATTCCACTGATCTATCTGGTGTCGAAGTTATGCAAGAGCAAATATAGTTCTTTGTGCGTTGGGTAACGTATGATACGTTGCACTTAAAAACGAAGTACACAAAAATTCAACGATTCTACGTTTTTGATTTGGGTGTTGGTTTTATTTATTTGATTTATTTTTATTAATATTGTATTTTTTTTTTTTTTTATTGTAGGAAGGACTTGTTTATGCCGTGGAGTTCTCTCACAGATCAGGCCGTGATTTACTGAACGTGGCAAAGAAGAGGACAAACATTATTCCAATCATTGAAGACGCTAGGCATCCGCACAAATACAGGATGCTCGTTGGCATGGTCGATACCGTTTTCGCTGATGTCGCCCAACCTGACCAGGCTAGAATTGTCGCACTGAATTCGCAATATTTCCTCAAAAACGGAGGACACTTTGTCATATCTATCAAAGTAATTATCTAAATCTTATCTCTCATTTGTAAATGAGATACACAATTCGAACACCCACCTGATACAGTTTACTCATTTTGAAACTTAAATTTTTTCAGGCCAGTTGTATAGACTCCACCGCCCAACCCGAAGCAGTATTCGCCGCCGAGGTGAAAAAACTAATTGCAGATAAACTGAAGCCCCAAGAGCAGATCACTCTGGAGCCATACGAAAGGGACCACGCGATTGTCGTGGGCACGTTCAGGCCGGCCCCCAAGAAGGCGTAAAAATGTTTGTTACATATAATTTTTGAGCAACAGTTTTTTATTATCGATTTTTTTATACAAAAAGTATATGTATGATTGAGACATCGAACGAGTGGTCGGTCAGATGACCGATTTTTTTTCAAAATTCGTTGATGACAAACGCATCAAACATTTGTCCGCAATCGTTTCTCAGATTGGGATAAGGCGCTGGGAAATGTACGCACGCAATTCGTTCGTACGATAGATATTTAAGATTTATTATGAAATGTTACACAATCATTTTTTTCTTTTTACTTTTTTTTTTATTTCAGACAAACTTAGTGATGTACAGAAAATGATAGAGCAGAAATATAAGATTTGTATAAAACGACATGTCCGAATTTTTCTTCATCCAATTGTGCAAACAAGTTTTAAAACAATAAAAAACATCGAAACATGATAACCAACGTTGTGACACTTTTATTTCTTATCAAAATTTTTTATCAGCTAATTTTAATCAAATAAATTGTATTTCATAACAACTTTATAAACAAAAAACAATTTATTTTTGAATCAAAATAAACAATAAATAAATTCATAAAAATCACTGTACAAACCAAGAAACCATAAATCCGAACAATTTTTTTTTTGAATCTCAAAACAAAAATTTGAATTAGTTTTATAAACCCAATAGATTGAAATAAATAAACAATAGAAACAACAAAATAACCTATTTTGGTCAAAAAGAATTTTCAAACCAGAGATAAAGGGTACGGTGTAAAGAGAGAGAGAAGGGGGGGGGGGGAAGAGCAGCAATCAATTTGAGTTCAAGGGTTGCACGCTCCTGGCGCCCCCTCCACATCGGTGTCGTTCGGAGAGCGTCGGCGCACGCTCGGGCGTAGTCGCCTCTCCCCCATTTTCGACGGCGCGGACAGCGTGGTGGCGCTGCAGTATCGGTCGAGCCGTCGCCCCAGCCGGTGGGCAAGCTTTCCCCGCTCGGAGAATTTCGGTACGCCGCGGCGTGACTCGTGAGGCCAGCGGCCGCTGCTCTAGTGTTTAAGTGCGCGCGCGCGCCAGATTCGCGTGCGTGCGCGAAACCTACGGCCACGACGATCACAAAGGAGAGTCCCCTCGGCGTGTTCAGGATTCGCAGAGCTCGTTTGCAAAATGTGGATCTAGCGGGCGACGGATCGATAGCTCGCGTAAACAACAAAGTAAACAAATGTCAATAATCGAATGGAGACGGGGATAATAATAACAAGTGCGGCCGACTGTTGCGAAACCGAGGCACCGCGGGGAGGATAGAGGCCAACTGGGATAAACGGGCAACGAGCGGAGAAACGGCCTGAGGACGCTGGCAGATGTGAGCAATAACAACAAAAAAGGGCCATTGTCTAGAGGGCGTTGGAATCGCGCGGATCGATCAGAGGGCCCGGGCGCGCGAAGCTCGTCGCCTGGGAGAACGGCCTTCGCTGACTGGTGTGGCACAAAGATGGCAGACTGGCCGTGCGCGGAAGCGAACCGGCCGCGTCGCAAGCCCAAGTACGTTGACTCGAACGACGAGGAGGACGACGATTACGAGATGAGTTCGCCCGGCGAGGCGCTCATGCTCGACGAGGAGGCAGTCCGGGTGATCATTGGCATCGAGCAGCAGCCAGCCGATGGTTCGCCCGGCTCCAGCGAGACCGCCCCGAAGACCGTCGACGCCGCTTTCAAGGACCCCATCGACAGCGGGGACCGCGGACCCTGCGGCAAGAAGCGCTGCGCCGATCGATACGACAGCTCCGAGAGCTCCGACAGGTGGGGCGCCGCTTCGCCGGACACTCTTCTTTTATCACACATTTTTTTCCCAACTACTATTTCCCCAGTATCAAAAGTTCTCGCTTCTCTTGCCTTTTCTCTTTGCCTCGTTTTATTATCGCCATGTACACAAAGTTGGCGACATTTTATTTTGTTTGTTTTCTTTTTCCTGTTTTTTTCTTGTATTCTAAACTGTTTCTCATTTTTCTTTTTTTCGTCGGTTTCAGAAGCTAGCTAAGAGGTCGAGGAGGAATTTTTTGTTGAATTTTGAACTGAAGGTTTTGTTGGGGTGTTGGAAAAGTGAGAATGAAATTATTGGTTCCGAAGCTCCGATGGTTCGGAGCAAGAAATATTGGGGACGAAATTGGAGTAGTTCCAGTTGCTGCTTCGCCCAGCAACTATTGGTTTGACGGCAGTGTAGATGTTTGTGTTGATCGGTGTTTGGTTGGGTTTGATTTTGAATTTCGTTTTCAATTGAATGACCAGTTTGACGGATAAACCAACGTTTATTTCACGTTGTTATCTAATGTTTTGATTTGCATCTGAGAATCATTTATTTATGTACAATATCGACATCGATTTATCTACAGTGAAATTTGCAAGAAAAACAGAAGATAAAAAATACGGCAATCGTGTCGCGATCTGTCAGACAATAAGTTGAGAGTCAAAATAAGAGAATTTTTTTTCAACACAATATCAAAGTTCACTGAAATTGTTCGAGTTAATTTTTTTTCCATTCGAATAAATAAAATTGGACGAACGTGAAAACGTAGTTTTTGTTGTAAAAGTAAAAGTTGGAACAAAGTGAACCAGTGTGGATATTGTGTCCAGAATTTCGATTGTGAATTTTGGTATTTGTTTTATGAAACTGGTGTAATTGCAAGGAAAGAGTTGTGGAGAACTAAAATTTTTTTTCGAGAATCTCAAACTGGAAAAATGTTTGAGATCAACTTCTTTCTCAGAGAAATTTGTTTATCGGGGATGGTTTAGGTGGAAGTAAAAATAAGCACTTGGAGCTGATTCCTCATCAAACTACATTCAATCTTGTTAGTCACAATCAGACTGGATCAAAAAGGATTTTTTTTCTAGAGATATTTTTCAATTCTCAGAATAATTTGCGAGTATTCATGCTGCAACTGTGATACTATATTCAAATTAGATTTGTTTTTACAAATGAAAAAAAAAACTTTATTCACACTCCAATGAATGGAAAATGTAAACAATGTTGAATTTTTATTAACTTCAAATTGGATCTTTTTTTGTTCTTTCATTTTCAAACAATTTTCTCCAATTTTATTATTTACACTTTCGTTTAATCGTTTATTCAAATTCAACTAAACGTTTCTGTTAATTCAATAACAGTTGCATTAATATTTCCTTCGTGCAGTATTTACGATTGCATTGCTTAATTATCAAAACTGATACTTACAATTATTGAACAATCATACAAAATCGTTTCGATTGGTTTTACATAGATCTTCTAAGATAGGCCGTTCGAAACTCATCCTGCAAAGTTGTTGTACAGCTTAAAAATTTATGACGAAAGATTATTCAAGATTACATTTCACTACATGGTTTCTTACCATGTACCTGTATTTTTGCGCAGATCGATTTATTCAATACCGAACTCGGCGAAATTTAGTTTAATTATCTACTTAGAAAGTACAGGCGTTGTACGACAGAGGCTCAGCCATTATATTATGACAACAGATACTCGTTAAACTTTTGTCGAGTGTACTTAAGAGGACAAACAACAACTTTGATTGAAAAATCAAACGACGTTTTCCCAGTGGTTCATAATTAAACTATATTTCATGAATTAAAAATTACCAACTCAAACTCCTTATACTGTTACAAAGCAGTCTGACCGAGAGAACTCAATCATTCATGATTAAACGGATCCAATTTTTCTTCAGCTTTCACCTAATCAATCTTTTACCATTATGATTGAAACTGTGTCTAGTAAATGAGACTAATTGAAAATTATAGATTTCAAAAGCGAAAAATTTCCCATTTCAATTTACAAAGTTGAATCGCGCAACGCTTAGTTTTCAACTTGCAAATTAATTAAGACGTTTAGCTGTGCTCTCAAATTTGGTAATTTGTATTCTTTAGCAATGAAAGATTTAAAACGCTCAAGCGGCTTGATGCAAAAAAAGGAGTGAAGTTCCAAATGTTGTATCGAGTTAGGAAGAGTTTTGTTATAAAAACTTTTGGGCAAGAAAAAAGCATGATTAAAATTCAAACTTGTTATTACTCAAGTTAATGAGACTAGTTCATCGCGCCGGGGCAATTACACGGTTCCGTCAAGTTGGCGGAGCCATTTTCGTTCGGCTAAACGAAAATTCTTCGTATCAATTTTACCACTCTGCTACTTAACGACCTGTTAATTTTTTTACAATTAATAATCACAACTTTTCAACGGACTCCGGAATTCATTTTAATTTTGTTGTTAGCTTTTTTTTATTGTTTGTTAATGTTTGTATAATGAACCCAATTAGTCTGATTTGTTTAAGTTATTAATGTCAATAACATTATGTATATTTTTTGATGTTTCAGAAATGTACAAAAAAGAAAAAAAATAAAAAAAACAGAAAGTAGAAATAAGACGGAAATATTGATATCATGAGAACTGATGAAGTGATAAGTCTCGATTTGAATGAATAAATAATTCAACGACCCGTGTAAGAGTTGTGGAAAAAATTTTTTTGCTAGTAAGCAAACGAACTAACATTGTACGAACTTATTTAAAGCAGCTTTGAAGTCGAATTACAAACGTAAGGTACAAATATAAACGCTGATCTTTGGTTTTGCTTTGTCTACGAGCGTTCCGCAAGCGATGATCCAAAAAGTGCTTCCAACTCATTGTTCTCGTTCCGATGACCAGTTGACGAAAAAATTGTCACAAAAAATTGTGACTCGCTTTTATAAACCATGTGACTTTTTGCCATTGGGTCTAAAAAAAAAACAAAATAAAAGAAAAATACACATAAATACTTACAGTCGTGAACATTTCAAACTAAACTCCGTAGTTTAAACGTATTTTGATTTATTATGTTTTGATTTAAAAAATGAACTTTTTTCAGATATTTGTAATTCATGGAAATGTAAACGTCAATCCAACATAAATAATCATAGATAATATTTTCAATTTTTACTAACATTTTATACGAAAATTTTTATTCATTATATAATAAGAATATACTATACCTATTACATAATATTATATATATTATTATATTATTACATATAATAATATTTATATATTATTTAATTTATTGCTTTGAGGTAATGACCTATTGCAATGCTTGTCCACTATGTTTGTCCACTTTTTTGCGAGTCGTGGCTCGGCTTTTTGTATCCACTCCGGCATTTTGCCTTAACGCCTAGGAA